>NMRB01001072.1:154744-167153 GCA_002633025.1 Notospermus geniculatus | reverse complement strand
ACTAAAAAAGCACCTTATACTTCGATACCTACAGACCACAATAGACATGGGAGTTCACTGCAGATAACTACTAAAAGTGGGTTGAAATTGGATATTTTTGGATAGGTCTCATTACCTTCGTGCGCGTGAATATACAAACCCTTTTATCCAAACCATTAAAGGCTTTAATATCAACATGGCTGAGGAGGAACGCAAGGAGCAAATGGATGAAGAGCATCTTGTCAGAAGAAGGAAAACGTTTGACGACCTCTTTGATAAGATTGGCCACATTGGTTGCTACCAGTTTTCCATTTACATATTCGGAACATTGATAGAATTGACAATAGGACTATGTTTGTATTATTTTGTGTTCGAATCGGCGAACCCGGGCTGGAGTTGCATTCCGGTATACACGAACAGTAACGGCACTGAGGTGATAGGGAATGAGACGACCAAATTTTGCCCCAGTGAGACAACACGCTGTGAAAACCAGACTTACTCTGCTGAGTTTACGTCGATAAGCACGGAAGTATGTTCATGGAAGCTACGATCTGTTGCAGTTTGTACTACGTGCTAAAGCTACAGTAGTACAAATTGCAACAGACCGTTAAACAACTCTGCAAATTACTGGTGGGGCGCAACACTTTGGCGTTTTAAAGTTAAAGTTACATGCATGTACTTTTATGTATCTCTCTACAAAGCGACAGATTTCAAACGTCGCGAGCGCCTCCTTGAACAGCTACAAGTGATCTGTTCATTTTTTAGCTCAGCTGACCAAAGGTCAGCAGATCTAGTCAGAACTACTCAGTGGCGTCAGTCTGTCACTCAATCACGCCATCACTCCATCTGTTCAACTATGCCCGACGTTTTGTAACCGTGACAGCTAGAGATTCGCAAGTTCAATTGAAAGTAGCCCTGGGTGAACTCTGCTGGGACACTCAAAGGGGGTATTTTGTGTAAAATCAACCATCGCAATATCTCAGCCCCTACGTATGTAGACAAAAAGTGATGGGATAGATGTTGATATTTTGTACATCAGGTATAAGGGAAGTCAGTGTCAGATCTGTCCACGAGGGGGTGCTATTCAACAAAATAAAAAATTTCAAAACGGGTATTTGAATGTCCCGCACTTTTAACTATTGCCTTCTCAGTCTCACTAGGCCGTGTCTGATGTTCATCATTATTGTGAGTTCTGCATTCAGCCCATTGAGGGTGTCTTTTGGCCTATCTCAATTCACCAAAGATTTAGGCTGTCATGTGATATTATTTGTTATTTCCCCTTGCCACCTAATGCCCGCTGTACACGATCAAATTTTTCATCAAATTTTCTGAATATGCTCAGTACAGGCCTACATGCGAGTTTATACATTGAAGTCCAATAGGCCCGGAATCGGAATTTCCCAAAAAATTGGATGACAAATTTGATCGTGTACACAGCGGGCATTAGAGGTACATGTAAAATAAAGTACTGCATGTACACTCTTGTAGGATTCAAAGTAAAAGGACAGCAAGTTTCCTAAATATCGCAAAAACCATTAGCGCTACAGATGGTATTTGCACCCTATCTGTAGCAACATGTTGGGCAAAGAACCATGGCGTTTTGCCACAAATCAATTTTAATTAATTAAGAGAAAAATGATATTTTGTAAAATGACTTTTTCACAATTTTTGAAAAATCGTCCGATTTGAAATTTTCTTTCTTCATTACATAGTTCAACTTGCCTGACTGACGAACATCTGCAACTTTTCCCTTTTGCAATATCAAGAGAAAAAACGTGCTGTCCTTTTACTTTCCTACAAGAGTGTACCTATCTAACAACTAACAGCATGGCTAAACTGGGCTATCTCGATTCTTCAAGGATTGTATCATGTGATATTAACCCCTTCTCATGCAAGGGGTTTAAAAAGGCATTTATCTCGATTTACCAAGAATGGCGTCATGCAATATTAACCCCTTCCCAACCAACTAGGGCTAGAATATCAGCTGGGCGCCAGGCCTATGGGCCTCTTGTTCTTTCATGCAGTGGGGCTTCATCTGCGAAAAAAGCTACATGAGCCGCATCATCCAAAGCGCATTTTTCGGCGGGGTCTTCGTCGGTGCACTCTTCGGAGGGTTTCTTTCTGACACATTTGGACGAAAGAAGACCGTCGTTTGTATTTGGACCGCGATTATGATCCTGCAAACATCATCGGGATTTTCTCCATCCTGGATGGTCTACTTGGCTATTCGCATCTCTGTCGGCCTCTGTACAGGTAAACAGCTTTCCTAACGATTCATTCAAACAAATAAAAACAGTAAATCAGTAAACAGGTAAATATTGCATTATAATTATATCGGAATTATGCCAAAAGCTTTATAAATTTTTTTCATTATTCAGGTGGATTGGTGGCCACGACGTTGGTAATACCCACAGAATACCTTGGTCCAAAATATCGCGTCTTGGCGGCCTGCAGAATAGGGTGGCCTACTGGCGGTCTTCTGCTTGCCCTAACTGGCTATCTTATCAGGGACTGGCACTGGCACGCATCAGCAATTGGAATGATAATGCTACCAGCAATACCTGTTATTGCAGTGTAAGTGCGACCACTTCTGTAACTGTTGTACACTCATGTAGGCTTAATTTTGGATGGCCGTATGCCATGGTTATCTTTTCTCGAGATTATTCCACTGACGGGTGGGGCAAAACTTCCTAAATGGTATGTTAGATACAAGGGTCAATGGAACGCCATGGGTAACTGGAGAATGGAGAAAATTGTAGAAAATGAGACACTACAGTTAAAAGAATATCAAAACCTTTATCATGAATCTTGTCTGTTGAGCATATAACGCAGAAGATGTTCCTCTGCGGTACTATTGTTTGCTGGTGTTGTGAGGTGCTGCCATTCCTTGGAAGTAACGTATGTGTCCATGGCCTGGTCATACGTAATGCTCCTATTCTTTAAGACAAACGTCATATTCCTGCTTATCTTTCATTCGCAGCTTCTTGCCTGAGAGTGCTCGCTGGTTGGTGAAAAAGAGAAGGTTCAAAGAAGCAGCATACTGGTTAAATAGGATTGCTAGAAACAACGGCAAAGAGGATGTCAATATTGAACTGCTACAGGACATTGCAGATGATGAGGCATTAAACGAAAAAAAGGGTGAGGGATCGTATGTCGACCTATTTAGGAATAAAGAATACTCCCTCATGTCAATCACTGTCATTTGGATGTGGTAAGTGTCGCCATTGGAAACTACACACAAGTATTACACAATTGTGCAAATTCATTGTGCGAGTCTGATACGTACAGTGGCTCATAAAGGCCATCATATTTATTTATTTCATAACTTGGGCGCCCGACTTATAACTCGAGCGCCCGACTTATATCTCGGGCGCCTGACTTATAACTAGGGCGCCTTTCGTAAGTCGGGCGCCCGAGTTAGTGANCACACACACACAGACGCCCACCAATGCCATCCTCTGTGCTTGCCACGGGTACCATGCTAGTAATAGTAATAGTAATAGTATTAAATAGTAATAGTAACAGTAACAGTAATAGTAATATTTACATGGTATCTTCAGGATGTATCAACGGTAATCATGGTAATAATGATTTCAAAGTTGGGTGTGCATGTTGGCACGGTGTTTACAATGCATTAAAAGCATTGTGAACACGTGTTAACACCAACTGTGAAATGAGCCATTTTCGGACACTCGACTTGATTTTACACGCAGGTTCACCATATCCTTCATTACGTATGGAATCAGCTCCAACATCGGAGAACTCACCGGAAGTATCTACCTAAATGTTGCAATCAGCAAAGCCGTGTCGTTCATTCCTAGATTGACTGTCATTTATGTTGCCTCTAAGTAAGTCTTTGCGTTATGTGAGGGTCCGTGGGTTCGAGTCCGATAGGAAGCTATGTTTTTCACCTTAGAAACCTGTTACATGTACGTGTAAATAGAGGTTATTCACGTGACGTCACACCCTAATTAGCATAGAATTCATAGGACGGTGCGGCCATATCGGCCGTCAGTGTCAATGGGGTTTAGTGAAAGAAATACTGCCTTTCGTGTAATTTCAGTTTCTTAAAATGATTTGTTAAATGAAATAACATATTCTAGAGCAGTCTCATTGAAAGACACCTGTAAAAATTGTAAAAATACACAATTTCGTGCTGAAATACATAGAGTTGTAGCATATTGCTGACGGCCAAGCACATGGCTAATTATGTATTAATTAGCTCATTAGCATTGAGTTGTGACATCGGTTGAGTGAGAACCTCTATTGGTGCTGAGAGGTACATGTACATGTAGACAAAACAAACCACAAAAACGATAATCAATATGAAACAATATGAGTAGTCTCTGATATTCGCAAAGCTTCGACCCCACACCGGGTTTTTTCAGACACTTTAAAGTCAATACCCCAGAACTGTATGTATTACACCCATGTCACCACTCAGTCCAATGATATCCACGTACTACTAACGATTTTTTAATTATTTGTTGCACCACCTCTAGGATCGGAAGAAAAGGCGGCTACTACGTCTACCTGGCGTTTTGTCTGATGTGCCTGGTGCTTGTGGCTGGCTTCATTATATCCGGGAAGAAAGAACAATATGATGATGTTATTACTGGATTAGTATTGTTAAGTCACGCGGGAACTGATGGCGTTTGGAGCCTTGGTGCTCTTATTCCATTGGAAGCATACCCGACTATGATAAGGTAAAAAGCTAAGTGAACTTGTCAATAATTATAATCATGAAAATACATATCTACTGGCCCGTATTCTAGAAGCATAACTCTAATGTCCATTGATTTAGGCTTTTATATTCTGCCCTGCAAACAATGGCTGATATTCATAAAAGCTACCAAATGCTTTTACATCAAGTTTTGTACATTTACATTGGACCTCGCTGTGCAAATCTTAAGTAAAAGCATTTGCTAACTTTTATAATACCAGCCAATAGCTAAAGGTAAACCTGAGTTAAGGAAGTCTCTACAATACGGCCCATTGTCTATCATGTGTGATGACATCGCTTGCTACTGGGCCAACAACCTACCTCCCTCAGCTCCTAGAGATTCGACTCCACCAAATCAAGCATTTTGATAGTGGATGCGAATATCGGGATGCATGTGTACGTAGTCAGCCTCGTGTGCAAACTCCTGATTTAGTGACTGTTGTACAAGGTATCATTTGTACTCACAGGGCTCGGGCCTTCGCCTTAGGGAATACATCAGCCCGTGTCGGAGGCATCCTTGCTCCCTATGTCGGGCTGCTGGTAAGTGTCTACTCAGAATAGTTACAAAGTGGATGAATTGAATTCACATACTAATAAGTATTTTGTCTTGTTACCATCTTGAAGTGCTGTTTCCGCCGGTTCCGTTAATTCGACATGGCGTATTAAAATGCGGACAAAAGAATCGGGAGATATCGTCTTGCGTTGGAAACAAAGCATAGCAAGAACACGATAATATATCGGGTGGTCCCCCAAAAAACCTGGAACACACCTTATCAGGCCATAACTTTTACACTTTTACAACAAATGCCATGACATTTTATATAAATTGTGTATGAGGCAGTTAATTGTTGCTTGTATTGAAAATTTCAGGTAAATATCTCAAGGCATTGCAGAAAAAGAGCATTTTTAAAATGATGAGTCAATGAGGATATTTGCCTGATTCCGGCACATCAGATTTTGACTCCTCGTTTTAAAATTGCTGTAGGCCTATTTTTGTAATGCCTTGAGATATTTACCTGAAATTTTCACCACAGGCCACAATTAACAGCCTCATATCACATATGAAATGCAATGACATTTGGTAAAAAGTGTGGAAGTTGTGTTCCAGTTTTTTGGGGGCCACCCGATACATGCATGTATAACACTTCCTGTTCATGTGGCCTATTTGTTTTCTTCCAGTTCAGAATCCACGCTTCGATTCCTTACTTACTCTACCTAACATTAGGTGTCATTGCATGTCTCCTCGTGAAGTTCTTTATACCGGAGACAAAGGGACGACCGCTGCCAGAATCATTGCCAAGACGAACTGTTAAATGTCCGTGCAGCTCTAGAACGAACGAGGAGGAGGAGGAGAAGGAGAAGGAGGAGGCACGTAACAAGGAGAGTGTTTGTTGATAACATAGAATAGCATAGAATGTATATACATGTACAGGACATTTCACGTCATCCCTTAGTTTGATCGAGGTAATTTAACTTTATATACCTTGATTTTAGTGATTTAGTCGGTTACATGTATATCTATTATATTTATTTGTATCATTTTGTAAATTGCCCCACCTCGTTCGGTGCTCGGCTTCGTACCTCAGACTTTAATGCAAGTGTGGGTGAAGTCCTACCCAAGCATACGGCCCTAAGACTCAAGTGACTCAAGACAAAATTATACGTGATGTTTGAATATCAGAGACAAACCGTAGTTCGTTTGTTAACTCTGTAAACTTCGGATGTTCCTGACGAAGGTACGTAAATTAAATGTAGATTATCAATCATGATCGTATGATATTGACCTGGCTATAATCGACAGTAGGCCTATCTACCCCAGGTGCTTGTAAATGACCTCTGGAATGCTGATATAAAAACTAAAAAAAATGTCGTCACTGTATTTAATACTTCGATCGATTACCTACTTTTACGATACGTTAAATGGATACTTTGGATACTTACAGATCAAAACGCATATGAGTTCACTGCAGATAACTGACTAAAAGTGGATTGGACTTCGATATGTTTTGGATATATTTCATTTGCATTAATGTACCTTCTAGCGCGTGAATATTAAAACCTTTTCACGAAACTATTAAATGCTTTAAATATCAGCATGGCAGAAGAGGAACAGAAGGAAGAAATGGATGAGGAACATCTAGTAAGAAGAAGGAAAACTTTTGACGACCTCTACGAGACGATTGGCCACATTGGATGCTACCAGGTTTCCATTTATATATTCGGAACATTGATAGAATTGACATTATCACTATGTATGTTTTATTATGTGTTCGAATCGGCGAACCCGGGCTGGAGTTGCATTCCGGTATACACGAACAGTAACGGCACTGAGGTGATAGGGAATGAGACGACCAAATTTTGCCCCAGTGCGACAACTCGCTGTGAAAACTTGACATACTCTGATGAGTTTACGTCGATTAGCACCGAGGTATGTTCATGGTATTTATACATATAGCACGTACACGTAGTACAAACTGCAACAGCACCGATAAACCCCGCGGCAAATTACTGCTGCTACAGTTTGGACATAAACGCCAAACTGTTGATGTCACTAGTGACATAACGCCAAACTGTAGCAGCATTTACTTCTACATGTATTTTTTATCGGGTGCATGGCCCAAAAAAACTTGAGCATATTTTTTAAGGCCATAATGTTTACACTTTTTAAACAAAGTGGCATTTCATATGTGATATGAGGCTGTTAATTGTGGCTTGTGGTGAAAATTTCAGTTAAATATCTCAAGGCATTACAAAAACATACAGCAATCTTAAAATGAGGAGTCAAAATCTGCTGTGCCGGAATCATGCAATTATCCTGGTGCCCGAGACCTGCAAGTGACGCCTGCAAGTGACAGATGTCAAGCGTCGCAAGCTCCTCTTTGATGCCTGTAGGCCTACCTGTTCAATTTTCCTTTCATGCAGTGGGGCTTCATCTGCGAAAAAAGCTACATGAGCCGCATCATCCAAAGCACATTTTTCGCCGGGGTCCTCGTGGGTGCATTCTTCGGAGGGTTTCTTTCCGATACATTTGGACGAAAGAAGACCGTCATGTGTATGTGGACAGCGATTATGATTCTGCAAACATCATCAGGATTTTCTCCATCCTGGATGGTCTACCTGGCGATTCGCACCGTAGTTGGCCTCTGTGCAGGTTAGTATAATTTCCTTCAAACAAAAAAGAAGAGAATAAATCGCAGTGTAGGTAAATAATATATTGTATTATGCCAGAAATATGCCCCAGATTTATAACATTTTTTTTTTCATTTCAGGTGGATTGGTGGCAACGACAATGGTAATACCCACAGAGTACCTTGGTCCAAAATATCGCGTCTTGTCGGCCAGCAGAATAGGGTGGCCTATTGGCGGTCTTCTGATTGCCTTAACTGGTTATCTTATTAGGGACTGGCACTGGCACGCATCATCCAGCGGAATGATAATGCTACCAGCATTACCTGTTATAGCAGTGTAAGTGGACCACAGTAGTAACTTTGGAAATGTAAATGTAAACGGTTACATACTGGCAAAACTTTTGACGGCATGTCGGCCGTATGACATTGTTATCTTGTCTTGAGGTTGTTCCACTTGGGTGCACAAACCGCTTGCCAGAAGGGCAGAACTTCCCAATAAATGAGTGTTAGATACAAGGATCAATGGAACTCCATGGGTAACACTGGGCATTGGAGAAAACTATAGAAAATGATAGGGTTAAAAGAATCAAGACATTTTATCCTTGTATCTTTGCATGTTCAGATAATGCAGATAGGTAGTAATCTATTGTTATAAAAGAAACTGGCCGGTTATTTCCGTCGGTGCGCCCTCTGCGGCATTGGTTGCCGTTGTGAGGCGCTGCCATCTCTTCGAAGTAATGCGAAGTATTATGTCCATGGTCTATTTATATGCTAGTATTCTTGAAGACAAACATCATAGTCCTGCTTATCATTCATTCGCAGCTTCTTGCCTGAGAGTGCTCGTTGGTTGGTGAAAAAGCGAAGGTTCAAAGAAGCAGCGTACTGGTTAAATAGGATTGCTAGAAACAACGGCAAAGAGGATGTCAATATTGAACTGCTACAGGACATTGCAGATGATGACGCAAGAGATGATAAAATGGACGAGGGGTCGTATATCGACCTTTTTAGGAATAAAGAATACTCCCTCATGTCATTCACTATCATTTGGATCTGGTAAGGGTCGCCATTGGAAACTACATGTTGTGCAAGTTTATAAGAATCATGCTTGACAGAATAATAAGATTCATTCTGCGAGTCTGGTAGGCAGTCATCACTGTCGACACTGAATCCAGCTGTAAAATCCTGACTAAAAAGTTGAAGCTGTTTACATATCAATTCAGGAAGATTTATTCGGTTGGGTGAAGATCCCCTACTATGAATTACCAAAGTTACGTGTCTGATAAAACTATTGGGAGACAGAATCGCCACGATTATTTTATTTATTGGTTTACGGATCCACGGCACTTGTTTTTCCCGATTTTGGAAAATAAAAATAATTGAAAAAATGGCATTGTTTTTGCCCCCTCCCAAATTGATTATCCAATCAATAGAAATAAAAAAATAAGAAGAAAAACGCCTTAATATTTTACCGCCGACATGCTGGACGACCCTTGGCTGACAAAAAAATCACAACGTTTGTAACATTCATTCCCGTTTCCATATATTGAGTGTTATGAAGTGCCCCAAAGTACATTTTTATTAATTTTTATAGCCACCTGTTACATGTTTGACAAATCTGATAAACATAATCAAATAATTACTATTATTTTTATTTTTATTTTCCGCCCACCTGTCAGGGGTTTCCAGGGAAAAAATCCGTAAACCAACGAATAAAATAAGTATGGCTATACGGATGGACTGATTTGCAAAGTAAGGGATCGCATTCACATTGGCAGAAATGGTTCCCTCTACATGTATACATGTAGTTTTTCACCATTACACTACAATTTCGATGCGCAATGCAGAAACGTGAATACGGTATATACTTGAACATGTGCATGACGACATTGTCTACGATCGTTCGACTTGATTTTACACGCAGGTTCACCATATCCTTCATAAGCTATGGAATCGGCTCCAACATGGGACAACTCAGCGGAAGTATCTACCTTAATATTGCAATCAGCAAAGCCGTGTCTTTCATTCCCAGATTGACGGTCGTTTATGTTGCCTCAAAGTAAGTCTATGGATGTAAAATAGGTTTCCGTGCAGAAAAGCAACTAAAAGGGGTTGTAGTTTCGATTAAGACTGTTGGAAAATTTAATTGTGGTAAACTGTGTAGTTATAGTTTGTTACTGGTTAAGAAAACCTTCCTGCCCTTTCGAATCCTTTCAAACGATAACAACGACATGTACATGTAGTCCAGGAAAAGTATGATTTGACCCAGAACAAATTGCAACAGAATTTCTTTTTGCTTTATATGGTTTAGTATACCCCTCCAAACATCTCATAAAAAGTCCCTTCAAATCCGACCACCCGAAGTGACCATAATTGGTATTTATTTGAGATCCTACGTTAACTCCGATTACAATGTATATGGACTTCTATTACAAATTCAAGGGTGCATGTACTGCTAACTTTTTCCTCGTCCGTTTTAGACCCTATAAATGTATTACCAATAGATAGAAATATGGCACCTCTTAGTCAGATAGGCATGATTAGAACATCATTTAACTCGTATTTGTTGTACGGCAAATTTGTTGATTTTAGGTAAAATATGACGTAATATGTCATTTCTACAACACAGTGACAACATATAATGTTCAAATCAAGCCTATCTGACTCAGTGGTGCCATATTTCTATTGGTAATACATTTATAGGGTCTAAAACGGACGAGAAAAAAGTTAGCAGTACAGGCACTCTTGAATTTGTATAGAAGTCCATATACTACTTCGGGGCGTCGGATTTGAAGGGACTTTTTATGAGATGTTTGGAGGGGTATACTAAACCATATAAAGCAAAAAGAAGTTATGTTGCAATTTGTTCTAGGTTCCCCATTATTCTCGATAAATATCCTGGGCTAATGTACATGACCTCCTGTTTGCACAGGGTCTCCTTATTTCAGATTTACTTGTCATGTTGGGGTCCACCTCATTTCACTTCTGGTAGCTCGACTTGAAAGTGCCAGCCTGAAGAAGACCCCGGTTGGGCTATTTTTTGGTCATGTACATGTACATGTATGCATTGCCATTGTGATTTTCGAACCAACGGCCGGACATATGATGATACACACGTGCAGTATCTAAAGATTTTTCTCAACTGTTGTACTTGTAGGATCGGAAGAAAAGGTGGCTACTACTTCTACCAGGCGTTTTGTCTGGTGTGTCTGGTGGTTGTGGCTGGCTTCATCATATCTGGGAAGAAAGAACAATATGATGATGTTATTACTGGATTAGTATTGTTAAGTCACACGGGAACTGGTGGCGTTTGGTGCCTGGTTGCCCTTATTCCAATGGAAGCATATCCGACTATGATAAGGTATTAATACATCAGATTGTATGATTCAGATTATGATTCAGAGTCTGAATATATGAATATACTCTAGATTCGGTCTTCTAAGGTTACTTCAGATATTCATGCTGTAGGTTTAGGCCTAGCCCACAATATAGACCATACAAAGAATGTATTGATTCTATTCAACATAACTGACCAATGAGTGATTCTTGCGTTACTTGCACTGGGCGGCGAAGACTGCTTTGTTGGCAGGCACTATTAAAAGAGTGCCTGTTACAATCACTATTCCCTTATGAAGATAACGATGTCAATGATCATTGGATCAATCAGCCTTCAATCATGTGAATAGCCCTTTCCCTCCTCGCCTGTCAGTCACATTGAACAGCTCTTTATTTTGCCATGCATATTCAATAGGGTAGGCGGTCATATGGGTGTTTACAGTGAAGTACCTTAGAAGACCGAATCTAGAGTATATAGCCTATATGTATACAATACGAATATTACATGGATATGAATCATATGAATAGTATAATATTCATATGATGATATCGCTTGCAACTGCGCCAACAATCGACCCGCCTCACCTCCTGGAGATTCGACTGTACCAAATCAAGCATAGTGGATGCGAATATTGGGATGCATGTACGGGTGTCAGCTTCGTGTGCAAACTCGTGATTTAGTAACTGTTGTACAATGAACCAAGGTACAAAAAGCACAAAATTGACACACTAAATGATAATAAACAAGAAGTCAATCTCCAGAATTCACGAATTTTCGACCCCAACCGGGGTCTTTTTCAAGTGGAACTTTACAATCTGAAACTCTAGAAAAGACTGAGCTGAAACCCGAATGTAGAACTACATAGCCTGTGTAGACAGGGCAAACAAGCAATTAAGGAAAGAATAGCGACCAAGCCCCAAAGGTGGCCGCTGGACAATTAAGGAGAAACTAATTCAGCTGAAAAGAAGGGTTGAATAACTGCAGGGCCTCTCAGTCTGACCACAAGCAGAGTGTAGGTAACTGGCGCAGAGCTTCATTTGGCTGAACATGCTGAAAGAAAGTTTATAAATTAATAAATATGACTTGTGTAATACGTAACAAGCACAAAGCGAAAAGATGCACAAAGGTAAAGGAATATAAAGGAAGTCAACTTCCAGATTTGTAGGAAAAAAACAGAATGGATAATGCAAATCACTGAGCAGTGAAAAGAATAAGGTGAGGAGGATTAGAGCAAAAAAGGGGGGG
>NMRB01001072.1:115254-150114 GCA_002633025.1 Notospermus geniculatus | reverse complement strand
TGCTCAGTGATTTGCATTATCCATTCTGTTTTTTTCCTACAAATCTGGAAGTTGACTTCCTTTATATTCCTTTACCTTTGTGCATCTTTTCGCTTTGTGCTTGTTACGTATTACACAAGTCATATTTATTAATTTATAAACTTTCTTTCAGCATGTTCAGCCAAATGAAGCTCTGCGCCAGTTACCTACACTCTGCTTGTGGTCAGACTGAGAGGCCCTGCAGTTATTCAACCCTTCTTTTCAGCTGAATTAGTTTCTCCTTAATTGTCCAGCGGCCACCTTTGGGGCTTGGTCGCTATTCTTTCCTTAATTGCTTGTTTGCCCTGTCTACACAGGCTATGTAGTTCTACATTCGGGTTTCAGCTCAGTCTTTTCTAGAGTTTCAGATTGTAAAGTTCCACTTGAAAAAGACCCCGGTTGGGGTCGAAAATTCGTGAATGTTGTACAATGAAGGTATTGTTTTTACTCACAGGGCTCGGTCATTCGCCTTAGGTAATACATCAGCCCGTGTCGGAGGCATCCTTGCTCCCTATGTCGGACTCTTGGTAAGTGTCTTGGTAAGCGGATGAATTGAATTCACATCAAATATTTTGTCTTGTTGTCATTTTGAAGTGCACAATGCTGAAGTGTATCAAAATGCGGATACAGAATCGGTGATAACTCCTTGCGTTGGAAAGAGGGTGTGGTAACATTTCGTGTTCATGTGGCCTTCTTTGGTTTCTTTCAGTTTACAGTCCACGCTTCGATTCCTTACCTACTCTACCTAATATTAGGTGTCATTGCATGTCTCCTCGTGAAGTTCTTTATACCGGAGACAAAAGGACGACCACTGCCGGAATCATTGCCAAGACGAACTATTAAATGTCCGTGCAGCTCTGAAACGAACGAGGAGGAGGAGAAGGAGGAGGAAGCACATAATATGGAGAGTGTTTGTTGATCACGTAATCACGAACCTCACAATATTGATGATGACCAGTAATGAATGTCGTCTATATACAGGACACATTACGTCATCTCTTAGTTTTTTACGTAGTTGATACGTTTATTTCCAAAATAATACAGAAAATACAGAAACAAGGAGCACAAAAAAGCAATTCTGCTGATCAAATTGTACCCCTTCAAAAACAAATTACATAATTACAACTAAATACGATGGCAAATTTCAAACCGCATTGTACGAAAGAGAAAAAGAAAACATGGTAAACCCTGACCAGTCTGGATATTGCAGAAAAACGGCTTCTTGGTATACGAGAGTCATCTCTTTAGTTTGACATGTTTGATCGAGGTAATAGCTTTATATACCTTGATTTCAGTGATAGTCGCATGATTGTGTCTATTACATTTATTTGTATCTTTATGTACATGTAAATTGCCCTACCTCGCCGATTACGTTTTTTTGTATCTTTATGTAAATTGCCCTACCTCGCCTGTTACATTTATTTGTATCTTTATGTAAATTGTCCTACCTCGCCTATTACATTTATTTGTATCCTTATGTAAATTGCCCTGCCTCGCCTGTTACATTTATTTGTACATGTATCTTTATGTAAATTGCCCTACCTCGCTTATTACATGTATTTGTATCTTTATGTAAATTGCCCTACCTCGCCTATTACATTTATTTGTATCTTTATGTAAATTGCCCTACCTCGCCTATTACATTTATTTGTATCTTTACGTAAATTGCCCTACCTCGCCTATTACATCTATTTGTATCTTTATGTAAATTGCCCCACCTCGCCTATTACATTTATTTGTATCTTTAAGTAAATTGCCTTACCTGGCCTATTACATTTATTTGTATCTTTATGTAAATTGCCCTACCTCGGCTTCTGGCAGGTACTTTCTACAGCATCTTGCATCCTTGGTCGGATGGCATTCATGTCGAGAATGAAGTCCTCGACGATGTCTGTATTGTAACTACGCACAAGACACTATAATTAGGTGTACGATGGGCAATACCACAGGTCACTTTGGCGGCTAACAGACTTCAACAGTAACTCATTGACATTGAAGTCCTGACACAATATATTTCAATTGACTACTCGTGCTGAGTCGCATTTCACCAGCGAAGAGCCTGAACTGACCGAGGCACGAGAAATCGATGAACTCCCTCATGTTCACGGACACACAACAGCTGCGTTTGTAGAGGTTAAAATTATTGCAATTAAGGGGGCGGTAGCCATAAGAAAGCGCACTGCAAACGGCGACTGAAAACAATTCATATTTTCTTCAAGCAAAAAGGTAGCATCGATTTCTGGCCTATGCGCACGGACGCACCGGGTGTACAAAAGCATTGTGCTGGACAATATTTTTGAAAGAGTGTAGGTTTTGGCAACGAACCATGATCAGGTTGTCCTTGACGCCTAATTTTATTAACAATACATGGTTATTCATAAATAAGACGGTTCAACCTTCGACCGCCGCACTAAAACGGCGCTGTATGTTTCCACTACCGCCCCCTTAAATGTATTCAATCGTATTTCTAGCCAGTGTTGAAAAAGGTTGTGCGTGGTCATTTGAAATTACGACAGCTCATGAAAAAAATGAGTACCGAGTAGTTTCTTTCATAAATTTCAGTCTTATAAATTATTCGGCATAACATACCAAACAATACATCCTACGAATATCATAACAAAATGCACGCGACACACGTACTTTCATAAATATGTTCAAATATGTTCAAACGTTATAAAACGGTGTTGCGTAAGGGACGTAAACTGGTGCATCACGCGTCACGATCATTGTGGACGATCTGACTTTCCTGAAGAGCACACTGTTCTTTTGTTTTATGAAAGTGATATTAAGCCATCGGTGACATTTTCGCTTTTGGCATCGATTGTTTTGAAAGTGTGGGTGAAGTCCGATCCAAGCATACGGCCCTAATATAAGACTCCAATGACGCAAGACACAAATCAGAGACAAACCGTAGTAAATTAGATTATATCGCGATCATATGACACTGATCGACGGTATCTACCCCAGGTACTTAAAAATCCCTCTATGCTGATATAAAACTACAAATTGTACACAGATCAATCTACTGGATTGGGAATTGGATATGCTTTGGATAGACATCTTGGTTGCCTGCTTGCACGTGAATATCAAAACCTTTTCTCCAAAACAATTAAAGGTTTTAAAATCAACATGGCTGGAGAGGAACGCGAGGAGGAGATGGATGAAGAACTTCTTGTCAGAAGAAGGAAAACCTTTGACGACCTCTACGATAAGATCGGTCACATTGGATGCTACCAGGTTTCCATTTATGTATTTGGAACATTAATAGAGCTGACATTGGCACTATGTATGTTTTATTATGTTTTCGAATCGGCGAACCCGGGCTGGAGTTGCATTCCGGTATACACGAACATTGACGGCCTTGAGGTGATAGGGGATGAGACGACCAAATTTTGCCCCAGTGCGAAAACTCGCTGTGAAAACTTGACATTCTCTGATGAGTTTACGTCGATTAGCACCGAGGTATGTTCATGGTAAATTATTTATGTATGTAGTACAAACTGCAAAACCACGCTGCAAATTACTGCTGCTACACTTCGGCGTTTATGTCGGTAAAGTTACTTCTATATTTCTTTAAGGGTTATGTAAAGTTACTCGAAATCTCGAATTTTTGACGCAAAAAATCTGACTAACTGCACAATAGACTGGTACCCGATCCTAACTATTTTACATTGGGCTTTTGCATATGTTAGGACCGGGCGTGCCTACCGCCTTCGTGGCCTCTGATTGGTCGGTGCTGGCGCAGGTGGTAAGTATGTGAACTATTATGTTGATAGATTTTCTATTTTTAACATGGAAAACCCCCGGCGTGATTGGTGAATTTCCTGGGTCAAAGGTCGGTCACCTTCTATCTGCATTCTGGTACGTCAGCCGTATTGAGAATTGAATAAATTTACATAATTTACATAAAATTTTCAAGTGACGTCACTGTCAGAATTCCTCCACAAATGGCGGCCACGACTGGTCCTACCATTCAAAAGCGACACCATCGGTAGGACCAGGTACTAGTCTAACTGCACAAACAAATTGGGAAAATAAGGCTCGGGGGCCCTCGGGAACCGTCATAAGAAGGTGCCCCGAGCCTTATTTTCTCAATTCAGTGTGCAGTTTTTCAGATTTTTTGCGTCAAAAATTCGAGATTTCGAGTCACTTTTCATAACCCTTAAGCGACAGATTTCAAGCGTCGGAAGCTCCTCTTTGAACAGTTAGAAGTGATGCCTGTAGGCCTACCCTTTCAATTTTCCTTTCATGCAGTGGGGCTTCATCTGCGAAAAAAGCTACATGAGCCGCATAATCCAAAGCACATTTTTCGGCGGGGTCCTCGTCGGCGCATTCTTCGGAGGGTTTCTTTCCGATACATTTGGACGGAAGAAGACCGTCATGTGTATATGGACAGCAATTATGATTCTGCAAACATCATCGGGATTTTCTCCATCCTGGATGGTCTACTTGGCTATTCGCTCCGCAGTCGGCCTTTGTGCAGGTAAATAGTAGTTTCCTCAAACAAATAACAAGAAAATAATCGTGTACGTAGGTAAATACATGTATTGTATTAGTGAGGTTTCGCAAGCGCCCGGTTAGGCCCGACGACGACGTTTATCTATTGTGTGGGTATACTAGCCAAACAATAAATAAACGTTGTCGTATGGCCTAACCGGGCGCTTGCGAAACCTCGTTATTATGTCAGAAATACGCCCAAGATTTATACGCCTCACATTTTTTTTTTCATTTCAGGTGGATTGGTGGCAACGACGATGGTAATACCCACAGAGTACCTTGGTCCAAAATATCGCGTCTTGTCGGCCAGCAGAATAGGGTGGCCTATTGGCGGTCTTCTGCTTGCCTTAACCGGCTATCTTATTAGGGACTGGCACTGGCACGCATCAACCAGTGGAATGATAATGCTACCAGCATTACCTGTTATTGCAGTGTAAGTACGACCACAATATACATGTATGTAATAAACTTAGGAGGCTCGGGCTTAATTTTTTATGGCCGTATGTCATGGGTATCTTTTCTGGAAATTGTTCCACTCGGGTACGGCTAGACAACGTCCATGTACCCTATACAAAAGATAATGTAAGGTCAATGGCATACTGCATGCAGCGTTGAATTTTTTTGATAATTGGACGAAATATTGACATTGCCATTGACGCTAGATCGCCATCTTGAAAATCAGCCAGGTCATCGTCGGTGGGGCCGCCATCGTTTTGGTCTTTCAAGTTAAAGTTAAAGTTAAAGTTTGGGTTTATAGTCTGATATCAACAACGGTAGAGGTGTCATCCGACTTCACACTTTAACCCCAGTCTATCCTGAAACCTTTCAGTAGAACTCAGATGAGCTGCTCATTCAGCGCTACAATCTGAGCATTTCCGACCGGTACCCATTTATACACCTGGGTGGAGAGAGGCCAGTAAGGCAAAGAGACCTGCCCAAAGTCTCACGCCAGCAGCGGGATTCGAACCCGGGATCCTCTGACCGCTAGTCGGAGGCCCGAACCACTACACCACCGTGGCGAACTTCTTTTTGAAATGTTATTATTTGCAGAAAACAATATTTATCTTGTCGAAAATGAAACAGAATAACATTATTATTACTTTATATTTACTCTACCGATGTTTGTATTTGATGTGCATCGATTGTACATGTACACCTGTCTACAACAGATATAAGTGTAGAAAACGACGTGATGGGGTAACCGCTTTACAAACAGAAGAATTTCTACTGTTCGCTCCGCACGCGCACTACTTTTCAAACAGGAATCCTAGCGTCGATACTGGTGGTGACATCCTCGCCCAGATATCGCCACCTAAACTTCAAGTTTGGGTCAATGGAAATCCGTGGGTAAATCGGCGTTGAAGAACTTTGTAGAAAATGCGATACTTAAAAAGAATCAAGACCCTTTGTGCTATGTTTAGATATAGTTCAGAAGGTAGTAATCTAAGGAACCGTCGGTATGTCCTCTGTTGCTGTTGTGAGGCACTACCATCTCTTCGAAGTAAACGAGAAGTATTCCGTCCATGGGCTTGTCATAGCTCTTACTAGTATTCTTGAAGACAACCATCATCATATTCGTGCTTATCATTCATTTGCAGCTTAATGCCTGAGAGTGCTCGCTGGTTGGTGAAAAAGAGAAGATTCAGAGAAGCAGCGTATTGGTTAAACAGGATTGCTAGAAACAACGGCAAAATTAAAGTCAATATTGAACTGCTAGAGGACATTGCAGATGATGAGGCGTTAAACGGAAAAAAGGGCGAGGGGTCGTATATCGACCTATTTAGGAATAAAGAATACTCCCTCATGTCAATCACTATCATTTGGATCTGGTAAGGGTCGCCATCAACCTCGTCCCCAGGGGTATAGTTCACTCAGACAACCTCGGACCACTCGCTCACTAACCCCTGGAATCATCTTTCGTGCTGCCACCTATACTTAGACCAAGATCTTTGGTCTAGGTGTAGGTGGCAGCACGAGTCAAAATAATGAATCTAACACGCATATATCTGTGCTTTTAAATTCATTTTGCAAAAAATCTTCAAACCTTGATGTAGGTAACCTTTATTTGATTTGATCCAAAATATTTTGAAAATTTGTTTGGGTATATTCTTGGGTATATTTTGACGGTTTCCCATCAACCAATCAAATGCGTTAAATCCAAAGCTGATGCAGGGGTTAGTGAGCGAGTGGTCCGAGGTTGTCTGAGCGAACTATACCCTATATACCCTGGGGACGAGGTTGGGTCGCCATCGGATACTCTACAAGTATATTAATGGTTGCGCAAGAACAACAGAATCAGTGCGGACTGAGACTACAGTTCCTTGTGCGAATCCTTTACGACGGTCTCAGTTGGCAAGGACTTTCCAATTGAGCCACTGAATCAGCTATCACTACTAAATTGAAGCTTTTAAGTAACGTATCAATCATGTCAATGCACGAATATCTTCCCGGTGGACTGAAGACATCATACAGTATGAATTGTCAAAGTTACACGTCTCATAAAACTACTGAGAGACACAATGGTTATACCGACTGTTTTGCAAAATAAGGGTTCGCATTTAAATTCGTATTTTTGGCAGAAATTGTTCCCCCATAGTTGTTCGTCATTAAACTATACAAGTTTCGATGTGCAGTGCAGGAATGTGAACTTGAACATGAACGTGTGCAAGAAGAGCAATCACTCCCCATTGTCTACGATCGTTGTAAAGTGCTTTTCAGAATGTCCAGTCATTTTTGCACTCATTTTACCTTGCAATGGAACCTAACCACAAACCACAAATTGGGCAATAACGTGTGCATGTCAATTCAGGGTTGACCGACTTCTAATACGACCTCGTTCAGGTCTATACTCCGATTCAAGATAGTCATGCAATCATGCACACGTAATTGGCCCATGTGTGGTTTGTGGTTAGGTTCCATTGCAAGGTAAAATGAGTGCAAATATGACTGGAAATTCTGAAAAGCACTTTACTTGCTTTTACCCCTAGGTTTACCATATCCTTCATAAGCTATGGAATCAACTCCAACATGGGACAACTCAGTGGAAGTATCTACCTTAATTTTGCAATCAGCAAAGCCGTGTGTTTTATTTCCAGATTGGCGGTCGTTTATGTTGCCTCAAAGTAAGTCTACATGTATTGTTGTAAATTAACTTTCTGGGGCTGGTTGCACAAAAAGTTGGAAAGATAAAAGTCTGTATTAAACTTTTCCTGTTAAATCCTTAACTTTGTTTTAACTTACAAAATTAACATTTTGGGATAAGTTAACGCCAAGATAAACTAACAGTTATTTTTAACTTTTGTGCAACCAGCCCCTGTGCAGAAAGGCAACTTTGGGTGGTTTCGATTAAGACTGTTGCTTAATTGTGTCAAGCTGTGTATGCACTATGATTTTCGAACGAACGGCTGGACCTGATACCCACGGACGTGCACTATCTAATGTCCGTGTCGCACTGTCCCGAAATTGACACCAGATGGACACACGATAAAGGAAATGTTCAAATTCGGCTCTGATCGTAAAAACATTGGGCCATTCGTGAGGGCATCTTAAGCCATCGTATGACCGCCGGTTAAGTTTCTCATAGGCTCAGGCAGCAACTTCGTGAGCGGTGGCAAAATCTTTGGCATGCCAAAAAATTGCCCCAAGACCTTGCGAAGGTTCGGGAGGTGGCCTTCGTGTGTCCTGCGGGTAAACTATTTGATAAAAATTCACATCTTTGTGTTGCCTTCGTGTGTGGTTCGGATGCCATGGCGTGACCTTCCGCTGTGGGCATCGTCCTTGCTTCGGCTGTTGATTGGCTGTTGACCAAGTTCGGGGCCATCTTCACGCGAAATTCAAAATTCCATATTCGTATGGCCATCTGGTGTCAATTTCGGGACAGTGTGACACGGGCATAAAGGTTTAATTCACTTGTACTTCTAGGATCGGACGAAAAGGTGGCTTCTACTTCCACCAGGCGATTTGTCTGGTGTGTCTGGTAGTTGTGGCTGGCTTCATCATATCAGGGAAGAAAGAACAATATGATGATGTTATTACTGGATTAGTGTTGTTAAGTCACACGGGAACTGGTGGCGTTTGGGGCCTTGTTGCCCTTATTCCAATGGAAGTATATCCGACTATGATAAGGTAAAGCTATTACATGTAATTGACCATAATATAATCATATCTGAATATATGAATATATGCATACATTTAGACTATGTACATGTATATAATGGTATGAATATTACATGTGTATGAATCATATGAATATATGTATAATCATATGCTATAAAAATACATATCATGTATGATGATAATTGCTACTGCGCCAACAATCTACCCTCCTCACCTCCTGGGGATTCGACTCTACCAAATCAAGCATATAGTGGATGCGAATATTGGGATCATACTAGCGTCAGCTTCGTGTTCAGACTTGTGATTTAATCACTGTTGGTCAATGACGGTATTGTCTCTACTCACAGGGCTCGGTCATTCGCCTTAGGGAATACATCAGCCCGTATCGGAGGCATGCTTGCGCCCTATGTCGGATTGTTGGTAAGTCTACACAGAATGCACAGCGGATAAATTGAATTCACGTCAAATAAATATTTTGTCTTTTGGTTGAATTCACTTGAAATAATTTGTCTTTTGGTCCATTTTGGACCGCACAATGCTGAAGTGTACTAAAGGGGTAGACCAAGGAGAGTTGGCAGTGAATCAACAACCCCCGATAGTCAACAAAATGTAAACAAACACCTCAAACTCTACAGCCATTGTATCTTATCTAATGCAATAAATCTACATGCGCACGAAATAGTTTGTGCAGCTGCATTTTATTTTCGACGTCAAGTTAATTTGACTCGATGTAACAAACAAACAAAATGTGAATTTTATGGCCACGGAATCATTGCCTCAAAATCCAGACAATCAGCAATGGGCTCTTATCCGATCATTGGCAGAATGACCCAGGGTTACCTTTGGGCGTCATTATAACGCGTGCCATGATTGGTGGAAAAGTTTACAGCTTGCTGTTGCACAGAGCTATAGCCGTAATGTTTACATGAAAGTTTCGTATTTAATTGGTCTAAATCAATGAGTTATTGTATGATTGTGTGCTAAAATCTTGTCATGCTAGATAAGATATACATGTAATTACCTGGTAACCACCAACAATGTTGATAATTTTACAGGGTGGTGAAGCTGTCTTTGTCAGATGGAAATAGAACCTTGGGAATTCACTGCCAGCTCCCCTTGGTCTACCCCTTTAAAGATAATATATCACGGATATTTTCGCGGGCCACGAAAATCATTGTTTATTTACATTTTGTTTGTTTATGTCCAGTCTTTCTTTGTCTTATGAGTAATTTGTTGGTAGCATACCCCTCTAGAAATTCTTTCGATACTGAAAATATTCAATTTGATGGGTTGGCATGTCCCAAAAGTCCAAAATAACATAATGTAAACATCCATGTTTACAAACATTAAATGTAAACAATGAAGTCGTGATACATTATCTTTAAAATGTGAACAAAGAATCGGTGATAACTCCTTGCGTTGGAAAGAGGGTGGTGTATAATATTTCTTGTTTGTTTTCTTTTAGTTCACAATCCACGCTTCGATTCCTTACTTACTCTACCTGACATTAGGTGTCATTGCATGTCTCCTCGTGAAGTTCTTTATACCGGAGACAAAAGGACGACCGCTGCCAGAATCGTTGCCAAGACGGACTATTAAATGTCCGTGCAGCTCTAGAACGAACGAGGAGGAGGAAGAAGCACATAATCTTGGAGAGTGTTTGTTGATAACATAATCACCAAGTGCATGTGGACAATATTGATGATGACCAGTAATGAATACAGGACATTTTACGCCAGGACATTTTACGCCATCTCTTAGTTTGATCGAGGTAATAAGTTTACTACCTTGATTTTAGTTAATCGGTTATGTCTATTATATTTATTTGTATCTTTATGTACTGTAAATTCCCACTTACCTGACCAATTCCTGAACTCGGAACAAATTACTAAATCCTAAGTTGAAGATAATGGGGGGTGGGGGTATGATCAGAGACAGTAATGTCCAGTCCACTTATTTGTCCCACTACCGAGCCTGACAAAGAATGACAGCGTGCCATATCTTCAACTTAGGATTTGGGCATTTTTTCCGAGTTCAGGAATGGGACAGGTAAGTGGGAATTTAGAGTAAATTACCCTACCTCGTTAGGTGTTCGGCTTCTGTCTAGTACTCTCTGCAGGACCTTACATCCTTGGTCGGATGGCATTCTTGACGAGAATAAAGTCCTCTGCGACGTCTGCATTGTAACTACACACAAGACACTATTAGGTGTATGATGGGCAATATCATATAATAGATCACTTTTCGGCAGTTAACCGACTTCACCATAACTCATTGGCATTGAAGTCGTGGCACAATTTCAATTGACTACTCGTATGGCAAGCCGATTGTCCAATAAGTCCAGAAACTAAGTTTCTGCGTCTAAAAACTTAGTTTTTGAGCTAAAAACTAAGTTTTTGTCCCAAAAACTAAGTTTTTGGACAGTAACTGGCGCTTTGGATCCAAAAACTAAGTTTCTGAGGCTAAAAACCAAGTTTATGGGCCAAAAACATAGTTTTTGCTCAGAAACTAAGATTTTGCCACCAAAAACGCAGTTACGAGCAAAATCATTCAGACTTGTGATTTAATCACTGTTGGTCAATGACGGTATTGTCTCTACTCACAGGGCTCGGTCATTCGCCTTAGGGAATACATCAGCCCGTGTCGGAGGCATCCTTGCTCCATATGTCGGATTGTTGGTAAGTCTACACAGAATGCAAAGCAGATAAATTGAATTCACGTCAAATAAGTATTTTGTCTTTTGGTTGAATTCACTTGAAATATGTCTTTTGGTCCATTTTGGACCGCACAATGCTGAAGTGTACTAAAGGGGTAGACCAAGGAGAGTTGGCAGTGAATCAACAACCCCCGATAGTCAACAAAATGTAATCAAACACCTCAAACTCCACAGCCATTGTACATTGTATCTTATCTAATGCAATAAATCTACATGCGCACGAAATAGTTTGTGCAGCTGCGTTTTATTTTCGCCGTCAAGTTAATTTGACTCGATGTAACAAACAAACAAAATGATGGCCACGGAATCATTGCCTCAAAATCCAGACAATCAGCAATGGGCTCTTATCCGATCATTGGCAGAATGACCCAGGGTTACCTTTGGGCGTCATATAACGCGTGCTATGATTGCTGGAAAAGTTTACAGCTTGCTGTTGCACAGAGCTAGCTTCAGTTCAGTTTCAGTTTCAGTTTCAGTTTTTTATATTGCTCCTCAACAAACATTGTTACAGAGCATACAGTATATCAGTACAATCAACTTACAAGATGGGGCTTTGAGCTGCAGCATCAAAAAGGTCTAGCTGTGGTTGAGTCAGTCGATATGTAGGATGGAAGCGAATTATCGCAGCAATAAATTTCGAATTTCAAATTGATGAACCAATCAGGAGAATTGTCACCTTTTAAGGGAGAGGGACATCACCTGACCCACCAAGCACGGAATTACTTTATCATATACAGGTACTATATGTATACAAGCAGGAGAAAAGGAACCAATAACTTAAAAGATAGGGTAATTTTCTTTACATTTAATACAAAAAATTAGCAATTCTAATGAGTAATGTTTACATGAAAGTTTCGTATTTAATTGGTCTAAATCAATGAGTTATATTGTATGATTGTGTGCTAAAATCTTGTCATGCTAGATAAGATATAATTACCTGGTGACACCAAAAATTAACAATGTTGATAATTTTACAGGGTGGTGAAGCTGTCGTTGTCAGATGGAAATAGAACCTTGGGAATTCACTGCCAGCTCTCCTTGGTCTACCCCTTTAAAATGTGAACAAAGAATCGTTGATAACTCCTTGCGTTGGAAAGAGGGTGGTGTATAATATTTCTTGTTTGTTTTCTTTTAGTTCACAATCAACGCTTCGATTCCTTACTTACTCTACCTAACATTAGGTGTCATTGCATGTCTCCTCGTGAAGTTCTTTATACCGGAGACAAAAGGACGACCACTGCCGGAATCATTGCCAAGACGGACTATTAAATGTCCGTGCAGCTCTATAACGAACGAGGAGGAGGAGGAAGGGGCGCATGATATGGAGAGTGTCTGTTGATAACATAATCACCAAGTGCGTGTGGACAATATTGATAATGACCAGTAATGAAAATAACCTGTAGAGGACATTTTACGTCATCTCTTAGTTTGATCGAGGTAGTCAGTTTATATACCTTAATTTTAGTTAATCGGTTATGTGTACTTACTCTAAATTCCCACTTACCTGTCCCATTCCTGAACTCGGAAAAATGACCAAATCCTAAGTTGAAGATATCGCACCGCTGTCATTCTTTGCCAGGCTCGGGAGTGGGACAAGTAAGTGGACAGGACATTACTATTTCTGACCATACCCCCACCCGTTATCTTCAACTCAGGATTTAGTCATTTTTTCCTAGTTCAGGAATGGGACAGGTAAGTGGGAATTTAGAGTAGTATTATATTTATTTGTATCTTTATGTAAATTACCCTACCTCGTCTATCATTTACTTGTATCTTTATGTAAATTGCCCTCTACCTCGTTAGGTGCTCGGCTTCTGGCTAGTACTCTCTGCAGGACCTTGCATCCTTGGTCGGATGGCATTCTTGTCGAGAATAAAGTCATCTGCGACGTCTGCATTTTAACTACACACAAGACACTATTACGTGAATGGTGGGAAATAGGCTATCATATACATGTAGGTCACTTTTCGGCAGCTAACCGACTTCAACATAACTGGCATTGAAGTCGTGGCACAATTTCAATTGACTACTTGAAAAAAAAACTAGTTTCTAGTTCACTAGTTTCTTTGCATTTCAGTCTTGTATTCGGTACAACATACAAAAAATAGATCCCATTATAACAGAATGCACGCGACACACGTACATGTACCTTCATAAATACGATGTTCAGATGAAATGTTGCCATTTATTCGAAACGTTATAAAACGGTGTTGCGTAAGGGACGTAAACTGGTGCATCACGCGTCACGATCATTGTGGACGACCTGACTTTCCTGAAGAACACACTGTTCTTTTGTTGTACATGTAAGTGATGAGCCAGCGGTGACATTTTCGCTTTTGGCATCGATTGTTTCGATATTAAGTTGCACTTGTAAATGTACGGAATCCTTTATACTAGGAACAGTACATATACGGTATATAAACGGTCGCTGGAGATCGAGATAAAGTTGCTTGGCCTAAATGTTCTTCATTAAGAGCCGTATGCTTGGGTCGGACTTTAGCCAAAAGTATACAATTTTAGCTGAAGTTAGACCTTCTCTTTGCTTGAAGCATTGAGAAATGTCAGACTTAAATGAAAGTGTGGGTGAAGTCCGACCCAAGCATATGGCCCTTAGACTCCAGTGACTCAAGACACAAATATGATTGTTTAAAAATCAGAGACAAACCGTATTGGTTTGATACTGTGTAAACGTCGGATGTTCCTGACGAAAGTAAATTAGATTATCCCGATCATATGACATTGACCTGGCTAAAATCCACTTTTTTTATCTACCCCAGGTACTTGTAAATGACATCTGAAATGCTGATAAAAAACTAAGAATTGTATGCTGTATTTAATACTTCGATCGATTGCCTTCATTTTAGGACACCTACAGATCACAAGGTATCGCAGTTCACTGCAGATATAACTACTGGATTCGAATTGGATATGTTTGGATAGACATCTTGGTTACCTGCTTGCGCGTAAATATCAAAACCCTTTCTCCAAACAAAAAAAAAGTTTTTAAAATTTTAAAAGGCTTAAGAATTAACATGGCTGAAGAGGAACGCAAGGAGGAAATGGATGAAGAACATCTTGTCAGAAGAAGGAAAACTTTTGACGACCTCTATGATAAGATTGGCCACATTGGGTGCTACCAGATTTCGATTTATGTATTCGGAACGCTGATAGAATCTACATTAGCATTGTGCATGTTTTATTTTATATTCGAATCGGCTAACCCGGGCTGGAGTTGCATTCCGATACACGCAGTCAATGATAGCGTTGAGGTTATAGGGAATGAGACGGTCAAATTTTGCCCGACTGCGGAGGGTCGCTGTGAAAACTTGACATTCTCTGATGAGTTTACGTCTATTAGCACTGAGGTATGTTCAGGGTAGCGATATATTAGTACACATTACGAACTGCTACAGCATCGGTTATTAAACCCTTGCGAGTTACTGCTGCCACAGTTTGGCCTTATGGCATTCAAATTATAGCGCGACATATTAAAAAATTCGCGATCTCCTCTTTGAACAACAAGCAACAGGTTGCATCTGTTTAATTTTTCTATGCAGTGGGGTTTCATCTGCGAAAAAAGCTACATGAGCCGCATCATCCAGAGCACATTTTTCGCCGGGGTCCTCGTGGGTGCATTCATCGGAGGGTTTCTTTCCGACACGTTTGGACGAAAGAAGACCGTCATGTGTATATGGACAGCGATTATGATTCTGCAAATATCATCGGGATTCTCTCCATCGTGGATGGTCTACTTGGCTATTCGCACCGCAGTCGGCCTTTGTTGTGGTAAGTAGAAGTATTTTCGTAAAATTCATTGAAATAAAGAACAAAGAAAGAAACCGGTAAAAATTGTAGGCTATCTAATGTCAGCATGACGTCCATGCTTTTTACCATTTGTTTTTTTTTTCATATCAGGTGGACTGGTGGTCACGACGATGGTAATACCCACGGAGTATCTTGGTCCCAAATATCGTATCTTGTCAGCCTGCAGGCTAGGGTGGCCTATTGGCGGTTTTCTGATTGCCTTATGTGGTCACCTTATTAGGGACTGGCACTGGCACGCATCAGCTTGTGGGATGATAATGCTGCCAGCAATACCTGTAATTGCAGTGTAAGTGCGATCACAATTAGGACACTCATATACATTTCCCGAACTTGCTTTCTCCGGAAAGACTAGCTAGTGATATTTTTAGACGTCGTAATGTCAAATGGAACTCAGTGTGGGGGTAACTGGTTGTTGGAAGAATCTGTGGAAAATAATACAGATATAAAGAAACAGGACAGTATTTACTCTCGTATATTGGCGTGTTCAGCATTAACACAGAGTACATGTAGTAAAAAAGGAACCGGTCGATTTGCTGTCCGTGACTCCTCTGCGGCTACTATTGTGTGATGCTGCCATCTCTTCGAAGTAAAAAGAAGTTCATGTCCATGGTCGGGTCGTATAATGTTTGTATTGTTGAAGCCCAACATCATAGTCCTGCTTATCTTTCATTCGCAGCTTCTTGCCTGAGAGTGCTCGTTGGTTGCTGAAAAAGAGAAGGTTCAAAGAAGCAGCGTACTGGTTAAATAAGATTGCTAGAAACAACGGCAAAGAGGATGTTAATATTGAACTGCTAGAGGACATTGCAGATGACGACGCAATAAACGAAAAAAAGCACGAGGGGTCGTATATCGACCTATTTAGGAATAAAGAATACTCCCTCATGTCATTCACTATCATTTGGATCTGGTAAGGGTCGCCATTGGAAACTATACGTGGGTGATTATACGCTTGTGTTACATAATATGTCTGACCAGTTACGTCGCAACAAGACATGTACAGTGGAACCCCTCAGTCTGACCACCCCTCTTACTTGACCACCCCTCCAAACTGACCGATTTTTGTCGGTCCCAATGAAATCCTTCACATTTTCCATTAGCTAAGTCGACCACCCCTCTACCCCGACCGTGACCACCCAGATGGTGGGTCCCAAGCTTCATTTCAACCCCTCTAAATTGACCACGACCACAAAATTGTGTGCATTTGAACATGGGCTCTTTTGAAATACATGTACAAATGTACATGTAGTCAGAATATGGAGGTGGTCAGAATGATCTTCTGGGCCAAACACCAAAGCCAAGCTAAACCAAGCTTCTAAAGTGTAAGATTTTGTGAAGGTATTCATTTGTTATTGCGGCTGCTGGCCATAATTCACCTTTTAATCATCATAATCAAAGTCCTTTGATCACATGAGTTAGCAATCAAAGTGCCCCCCCCCCTCATCTCAACCTGGCTAAAGTGACCACCCCTCTAAACTGACCACTTCGCTCCGGTCCCATGGGTGGTCGACTTAGAGGGGTTCCACTGTAATCACTTGAAATTAACAACAATCCAAATTGGAAGTGCAGAAATAAGTTAAAACATGATAAATATGTGTTGTAGACTTCATTCAAGCCAAAACATTTCATCTTCTACTGATTCTTAATAGGGAGAAACTTACGTAAAACTTCGAATTGGCCACTGTCCTAATATTTCTGTCCACCAGTGTATCTCCTTTCATTCAGTATGCATCCACGGTAATAATCATATTTTTCATCTTTGGACTTGATTTTACACCTAGGTTCACCATATCCTTCATAAGCTATGGAATCGGCTCCAACTTGGGACGACTCAGCGGAAATATCTACGCAAACGTTGCAATCAACCATGCCGCTTCTTTCTTTCCCAGATTGACGGTCGTTTATGTTGCCTCAAAGTAAGTGTGGGGATGTAAATTCTGTTCCTGGGCAGAAAAGCGGCTAAAATGGAAATAGTGTCGAGTGAAACGGTTGGAAAACTTAATTGTGGTAAAGCATAACAATGATGCATTGTGATGTTCGAAGCAAATGGTCTTACTACAACCGTATCACCACTTAGACCTATGTACGTGTATGTATAGGTACTCTAAACTCCCACTTACCTGCCCAATTCCTGAATTCGGAAAAAATGACCAAATCCTAAGTTTAAGCTGTCGCACGCTGTCATTCTTTGCCAGGCTCGGGAGTAGGACAAGTAAGTGGACAGTACATTACTGTTTCTGACCATACCCCACCCCATTATCTTCAAGGATTTTTTTAAAGGATTTAGTCATTTTTCCGACTTCGACGGAGAATGGTACTGGCAGTGGGAGTTTGGAGTATAAAATTGTATCACCCACGTGTAATGCACTAACTACAATAATTATTCTTTTCGTACATGTACTTCTAGAATCGGACGAAAAGGTGGCTTTTACGTCTACCAGTCGATTTGTCTGTTGTGCCTTGTGCTTGTGGCTGGCTTCATCATATCAGGGAAGAAAGAACAATATGATGATGTTATTACTGGATTGGTGTTGTCAAGTAACGCGGGAATTGGCGGCATTTGGGGCCTTGTTTCCATTATTCCAATGGAAGCGTACCCTACAATGATAAGGTATTCCGAGTGCAAAACGTGCACAGTCATGTAGTTTGAAAATACGTGTACACTCTAAACCATGTTTCTGTCAGGTGTGGCGATATGGCTTGCTGTTTGGTCAGCAATCTATTGCCCGCTTATACCTTCTAGAGATTGGAATGTACATACAAAACCAAGCATAGATACGAATATCTACGGTGGCCCATAGAGCTCATTGATGAAAAATATTTACATTTGCAATTTTTTTTGAATTCGATAATTTTTTCTTGGGGGTTTGTAAAATTTTTGGAAGTTCCCACCGCGGTGAAAATATTACCACCGCGGTGAGAATATTTCCACCTCGGTGGAAATATTTCCACCGCGGTGAAAATTAATTTCCACCGCGAAAATTAATTTTCACCGCGGTGGAAATTAATTTTCACCNGGATTGGTGTTGTCAAGTAACGCGGGAATTGGCGGCATTTGGGGCCTTGTTGCCATTATTCCAATGGAAGCGTACCCTACAATGATAAGGTATTCCGAGTGCAAAACGTGCACAGTCATGTAGTTTGAAAATACGTGTACACTCTAAACCATGTTTCTGTCAGGTGTGGCGATATGGCTTGCTGTTTAGTCAGCAATCTATTGCCCGCTTATACCTTCTAGAGATTGGAATGTACATACAAAACCAAGCATAGATACGAATATCGGATGTAAAACGTCAGTTTCCTTAATTTGCAAACTGTTGATTTACCTGTATACTGTCTCTACTCACAGGGCTCGGTCTTTCGCCTTAGGGAATACATCAGCCCGTGTCGGAGGCATCCTTGCTCCCTATGTCGGACTGTTGGTGAGTGTCTAATATTCAGAATTTGTAAGCGGATGAATTGAATTCACATCAAGTATATGTCGTGTGGCCCATCTTCGAGTGCACAATGCTGAAGTGTATTAAAATGCGAGCGCGGTGGCATAATGGTTAGGGCTGTGGACTCGTGATCGGAAGGTCGCGGGTTCGATCCACAGCCGCGCCACTCTGTAACTCTCTGGCTTGAAATGTCCATCGTGTGCGCTATATTGTGGCTGCCCTTTGGTTTCTGCAGAAAGGTTTCTGAATCATAGGCTGGGTGAAGCACTTAGAGAGCGTAATACGCTATGAAGCGCTATATAAGAACTCACTATTATTATTATTATTATTAACCAAGAATCGGAGATAACGTCTTGCGTTGGAAAGAAAGCAGAGGAAGAACATAATGTACATGCGTGTATAACATTTCTTGTTCATGTGGCCTGTTTGTTTTCTTTCAGTTCACAATCCACGCTTCGATTCCTTACTTACTGTACCTAACGTTAGGTGTCCTTGCCTGTCTGTTCGTGAAATTGTTTATACCAGAAACAAAAGGACGACCACTGCCGGAATCATTGCCAAGACGAACTATTAAATGTCCGTGCAGCTCTAAAACGAACGAGGAGGAGGAGCAAGAGGAGAAGGACGAACGTAACATGGAGAGTGTTTGTTGATATCATAATCAAAGAGTGGACCCTAATGATGCTGACAATAATGAATACACAAGGTATCTTCGACACAACTTCTGTGATAAACAGGCCAGAAGTGACGGTCTGAAGCAGGTGTTCTATGACAGAAGTCAAATTCCTCACCACAGCAACATCGTAGTTTCCACAACATAAACATCACGGAAAAATATTCAATCGCTTTTTCATCCAGTATGCTGGACCCATATTCATAAAACCCTGCTAACTTAGTTGACTGCTAGTGGTGTACATTGGCCTGCACTTTAGCAGGCATCTAAGCCTGGGAAGGTTTTATGAATATGGGCCCTGATCGTTTGTGCCTTATTTGGGACAGTTAAGATAGGCCTATACAGGTACATGTACTGTCACACTGAAGTACATGTAGTTCTCCAAACGTCCTGTCACGTCCTAAAAAATCGTAAAACGGGCTAGAACGTGTAATGTTGACCAAATAATGTCTCGAAGTGCTGGAGCACCCTTTCCGTCCGAGCCCGTCCATGAAGTTCGTAAAAAAACTCTTAAGAAGTTGCCACTCCGTTTGAGCCCGTTCGGCAAGAAATTTACTTGTGGTGACTACATGTACGTTTTGATTAAGAAGGCTGCTCCCTCTAGCAGCACACGTCACCATTTCCGTTGCTCGAGCCCTCGTACCTACTGCAATTTTCGGGCGGTTGCTGGTTTAGCGCAGACGTCACCATTCAGTGGTCTCGTGTGCTGCTGATGGCCACGCATCACCACAACTCGCAAGTACGAGCAAGTTTCGTGGTGAGAAATCAAACCTGTTTGATTTTCGGCAACTTGTGGCAACTCGTGGTCACCACACAGAATTTCCGTGGTGAGTGGTCGTTGCCGGCCACAGCACACTTGGCCGTTTTCGTGGCGACCACGAAAATTGTCTGTGTGAGCAACGAAAGTGGTGACGTGTGCTGCAGGCTTAGCTTTGATAGCATGGAAGCCCAAGGTTTTGTACGGAAGAGATAACTAGTTTTCGAACTCGATAGTAGATGCCGCCAGGGCAAATCACGGATAACACACCAACTATGTGACAAGTTCAGCGGGAGATAGACACGCAGGGCTCACCTCTACACTATGTGATTTGGAGTGTCACTGGTAATACACCATTTCACGTATACGGAGGTTTTTCTACAATAAAACGTTATTGCTTCGTGTAATGTTTCATCGCTTCGTTCTATGCGTTTTTTAACGATACCATTAGTTAAGCAAATGTCATGACGCTCTTTTGTTTACAACATGCCTCTCGCCATGTCACCAACTTGCATTACTGGATGAAACCATACCCCGCTTTAGGTTCTCAATAATCAAAACCGGTGAAACATATGTATCGTATTGATTTTGCGACTTAATTGTTTAATTTCGATTATAACATGTAACTCGAACGCTATTCTCGAACCGAATAAACGTGCTAAAGACAATAATTGCGATTTGCATTTTGTAATTTTCCAGCCGTTTCGCCAACCTTTATGTATCTTTGCAATATCGAGTCGTGGAGGACGACGGACAAATATTTGATTGGTGCAGAGGAATACCTGATTGCAATACGTTTTCATCATGTATAGTTCATTGATCGACCGTTCTGAATAAAGTGCTGTTGGTCTTTAATGTCACGCTGGCTTCACTCGTGTCGGGGAAACGATTCGAAAGGGCATTCGGGGAGTGACATTTGGCTTCGGCATTCGTATCGGCGCGGGAGATTCGCATACGGCGCATAAAAGTATAAAGAAGAACGGAAGAAGGTAGGACACGTCTTTCTTCCTTCCCCGAAAGAAATGCGAGATATTTGCAATATTGTTGACAATAGTCCAACTTCATAGGGAGGTTTAGAAATCAAACGATAAACGTAAACGTTAACGACAACGTTATTTTTGTACCGAAAATCCAATATAAAATCTGGTTAATGTGTAGTATGAAAAATAACATTGTCGTAAAGTTTACGTTTATCGTTTGAGTTCTAAACCTCCGTATTAACTGCACCTATGGCTACAACGTAACTCCGGCTGTTGGTACATGTATCTGGGCAACAAAAAGTTCGGCACACCTTCTTATCTATCGAAGGTTAAAACATTGATTTCACATCCAGCTGTCCGATCGTGTACTATGTATTTATCAAAATAGTACACTCGTATTGATTTTACCGGTGGAAGGAGCACTTGTTGGGCGCTCCATATTCGTGAACAAGCTCGTCACCCTCATTATTCTATTGTATCGACACCCGTTGTCAGGCTTCCCTTCGCCATATAGATCGATGTCACTTCGTCAAGGGGGCGAGGGAGATGTTCATCGACTCGTACCAAGTCTTGCATTTTCATATACTGCGTAACTTGCTCTCTGAATGTATTTATGATCACACTGACCTCGTTTAACAGGTTTCATTCAGCAGCTTGAGCTTGTGTCAATTAGCAACTAGGGCCAATTCACGATATGAAAAACAGGATAATAATTCCACCATTTATGCTTTCAAAGCAAAGCCCGTTTCCGGTCGCAGCTAAAGCCCCCGCCGTCACATATCCATTCCGGGGCCCGTACGGCGAGTAAAAACAGACAGATTGTCCCTGATCCTCTGGGAATGAAAACCGTAGAAATGAAAATGAGCATGAAAATGAAAATGAAAATCGTAATGGACCCGTACTGTCTCTAAAATCCACGGCAAGCCGCTGGGTGGAGAAAATCGTACGGGGCCGGTGGATTTGTGACGTCGGTTTCGCTCACTGAAACACCATCCCTCGCATCTAAAATAAAAAGTCGGTGAATTAACAAAGACCGATAAAGCATGACCGCCGGTCAAACCTATCAATTGAAAGATTAAGCCTGTTCGATTGACTGTCATGGCTGACGATTTCACACAATGACTGAAGGCTCGTCAATAGGAATTATACTGGCGGGAGAGTATGATGTAAGGCTTCCTGATCTGTACGCACTTCAAGGGAGGGTAGAAATAAAAGTGGAAAATAAGAAGAATTTTTCAATTTCTCAAATTGGGGTAAAATCATTTTCCTTTTTGAGAAACATTGCCCGAAAAATCAGACAAAATGTCTTGTCATTTTAAGAAAATTTCTCAAAATGTAAAAAACTCTATCCCAGTTTGAGAAATTGAAAAATTCGCAAAAAAATACAAAATTTCATTTTTTTTATTTTCCACTTTTATTTCTTACACCCTGGTCAACTCAGAACAATTCCCCCTATTATCAATTGTGTCCTGGGCCTGAATATTGTTGTCTGACCTCACAGGCGTGAACCTGCGGTAAAATCTGTTGAAATGATGTTTTTGTGTACAAAATCTGGTGAAACAAAACACATGCAAAGGCTGTGCATACTGAAAAGGATGCAATCGATTATTAACCTCTGGACCAAGTGGCATCTGCTTCCTTGTGGTCCGCTAATTTGTATATTATATAGGATACTACATGCACGAAGAACACACAAAACAGGCATCGATCTGTTTATCACGCGTACAGGTGCTGTTTCTCGGTATATGCGGTAAATCGGAGTTCTTTGATTTGTATCTCGTAAAATATGAAGTACACGTACCGCATTTCGACACAAAGAATGGTATTAAAAAGTAGTAATAGCAAACGTTTGGGAACACTCAGAAAATGCATGTATCATGAATATTTTGTCTCAGGTTAGGGTACTTTGTGCCTTTCATCTGCAAATCTTGCAAATTATGGAAACTTTGTGAAGAGGACAAATCAAATAAGCGTTCATGTGACGAACCACAACAAGTCTCGCGGCGTTTTGGGCACTGGTTTAGTACTCAGGATACCGCTAGCGACTCCGTTTTGGGCACAAGGTGATTTTAGGGGTCGTGTCTACGCCGTGGCTTTTCCATCCCCGGGATATCACCAATACCTATACCCAGACTTCCCCTTTAAATCATAAGACCATCCTGTGGAATGTAACACATGAGCAGACAGTCCCTTTAAATGTTACTGGTTACTCAGGATACCGCTATTAAAAGACATTCTCTGCTGTAGTCATGCCCATGAGCCATGTTAGCGCCAAAGGACATTTCATTGTTGTTTGCCTCAGGCCAGTGAGTCAAGAAACGTGAACATAGGCCTAAACTTAAACGTCTGAATCAAGATTAAAGCTGACCTATTTCCATCACCATAGCAAATACAGTGACAAAAAAACCTGCCGCGCCGCAGGGCGGCAGGTAGATGAAGTGCAAACGTCCATGTCTTTCATCAAACACCTCTCTCAGACCACCATTACGCCAAATACCGCCTAGGTGTCGCTGTCATTCGAATGAAAGCCGTCGAGCTGGAAGGATGGCCAGTGCTCCGCAGGTTAGTACAAGTACAATGCTGATGGCATGCATAGACAATAGGGTCAAGCCTAGGCCTATACAATGTACATGTAGATCCAACCACAGGCAGCTATTGACGACTAAATTATGAGTCCTGGTATGTTTCGAACCCCACAACCTTTTGCATCATGAGTAATTGAAAGGGCGGACGGCGCACTCAACTGAGTTAACCGGATCTATTTGGGGCTCAATAAAGGGCATCAGGCCTACATGTACATGTTGACAGAGTAAGCCTAGTATCACATTTCGTGTCGTGCAGACGGGTCATGTACTCAGGCGGGCGTTGGCCAAAGGAACGAAAATGGCGGAAGGGTTAGGAACTTTGTGAGAATGGCATGTAAATTGGACTTTATCTGTCCTTTCGGGGTTTACAAAGTGATTCACGTTATGCAGGTAAGTTGGAATATTATCCGTTTTGACATAACATGGTAATTTTTTGTGCTTTCTGTTGTTAGGGAGTGTTGAGACTACTTTTCGCTAGTGCTTCGTGGTCAATTATAGCTGCCTGTAGTTGGAGCCACATGTACATTGTACAGTATAGGCCTAGGCTTGACCCTATTGTCTATGCATACCTACAGCATTGTACTATGATGTACTGACTTGCGGAGCACTCGACATCCTTCCAGCTCGACGGCTTTCATTCGAATGATAGCGACACCTAGGAGGTATTTGGGGTAATGGCGGCCTGAGAGAGGTGTTTGATGATCAGAAAGACATGGACGTTTGAACTTCATCTACCTGCCGCGCTGTGGCGCGGCAGGTTTTTTTGTCACTCTATTTACTAGGGTAATGGAAATAGGTCAGCTTTAAGACTTAGACGCGTGTAACTTCACTAATAAAATGCACGCACTTCCACAGCGCAGCAGGTTTTTTGTCACTCTATTTGCTAGGGTAATGGAAATAGGTCAGCTTTAAACACCCTTCGTGAAATCGGCCCGGATTGCAGCAGAGCATCGGGCAGAGCATTCGTCGTCTGGTCCTGGCGTTGGGGTCATTGAATTTCCACGTTCTGTCTTCGTAAATCTGTGCGCGCTTTGTGGTACAGCCTACTGCTTGCAAACCTCCTCGTCCTGTGCCGTTTATTTTCCCCGGGGACATTCTGGAACCTTGTAGCCGTGTGACTTTCATCGTCAACATGACTGTGTGATAACTGAGATTCCTAGTATATGGTGACTTGAATGACCCCTCCTGGTTACGATTATTAAACAGCTTTTTTTTATATTCAGATTTGTAAGATATATACATATATTCATTGTAAATTACTTAGTATTCAGTCTTTTGGTTTGAATTTCTTTGATTGTAGCCGGTAGAGAAACAATAACATTGATTTGGCCGCTCGGTCACAGTGTCATCTAACCTTGAATACAGTGCATGAATACACATATACTAGTAATTACAATCTTCTTGCGTCTATCCTTAGTATGTAATTTTTGTCAAATGGTTTCTTGAGTAAAGGCAAAAACTGTTATGGCAAGTCAACACCATGACCACGGCATGACCAATACTTGAACTTGCATACGTGATTTCCTCAATAAAAGTACAAAAGGGCAGAGGGCGGAGCAGTAGTGTCCCTTATAACAAAATTAAACATAGAATTTAAGGCGGTGAAGAATAACAATGTGCATGGATATTGAATTAAGGATAACGTGAGGTCACGTGGTCAAAGGACACAAACCACGGACAGACAGATTACAGACAAGGTCACTTCATATCTGTCGGCAAACAATCAGATTTTAAGGTGCTTACAGGTCGACATTGTTGCGTCGTCTTGAAGCAATTCGCGGCAAATAGCTATCCGGCGATGGAAGCAACTCGGAGTGACTGATCAGTTGCCGATTTTGTCGACCTGAGCGCGCTTGCGTCTCGGAGCAACTGCCGGATCCGCGAGTTGCTTTGAGTTGCCCATGTTCTACTTTCCGGCGACTCAGATTCCACTCAGATCCGTCGACCTGCGCCTGCTGTTCGAGGTAACTGCCAGTTGCTCCGAGTTCCTCTCAATCGCTGAAATGTCGACGTGCGCGTGGTGATTACCTCACCCGTGAGCTTTAAGGGCGGCGCACACGAGCGACAATTTTGACCGATTTGTCGGCCGACTTGGCTTCCGACCGCCAAAGCGACAAGATTTGGCGCTTCTGATTGGCTGATGTCTAGTCGCACCACCAGTCTCGTCGGCGGTCGCCCAGATTTAGTCGCTCGTGTGCGCCGCCCTTTAGCCGTGGGTCGGCGTCCGTCGTCCGTCGGCGAACGTCGTCGTCGTCGTCCGTTAGCAGGGCACGTTTTGTAACCGCTGGAGCTATTGATCTGAAACTTGGTACATACATACACCTACGCCCACCAAGTTTCGGTCCGATTCGATTCTCGGCTTGGCCTCCAGGGCCCGATTGCACAAAAGCATACTAGGCGTAGTATCATTCTATCTCCTAGTTGGCTTCTAACCTAGTATGCGTTTGTATACGAAGTTAGAAGCCAACTAGGAGATAGAATGATACTACGCCTAGTACATGTATGCATTTGTGCAACCAAGTGGCTAAAACCAAAAACACAAAAAGTGCAATAACTCCTGAACTAATGACTGGATCATCTCCAAATTTTTATCATAGGTGTATGTAATTATGATACATAACATACATGTATATAACGGGTTTTTGATTTGACCTACTTTTCAAGGTCACAGAGGTCAAAGTTCGACAAAAGTAACGAACCTGCCACAGTTCTTCATTATTTCACTGAGCGTCTCCATATCTTGCATAACGTGTATTAGAAGGGTACCTACAAAAATACCGAGTTTCGGTCCGATCGACATCCAATATGGCCGCCAGGTGGCGTAACCTGAAAATCATCCAAGTGCTGTAACTCAGGAACGGCTTGACCCCGAGTGCTCAAACTTGATATTTACCTCCCTCTAGATGACTTTTACAAGCACGTCAAATTTTGGCCTGATTAAACTTCCAATATGGTCGCCAGGTTTCGTAACCCGAAAATCATCACATGTGCTATAACTTAGGAGCGACTTGACCCAGAGCACTCAAATGTGCTATGTGGCTCCCTCTAGATGACCTTTATGTGCATGTGAAGTTTTGGCCCGATCGGACATCCAATATGGCCGCCAGGTGGCATAAACCAAAAATCATTGAAGTACTGCAACTTGGGAATGACTTGACCCAGATTGCTCATAACTGACATGTACGTCTCTCTCTGTCATTACACCATTCTGTCCAAACGGGTGAGCACATGGTCCATGGACCATTTCATTTTTTGACCTGCGACGGATCCGTCGAGTTGCTTCAAGACGCAGTGTCGATAGGCGTTTAGGTGTGTGTCTGAAGTAACCTCGGAAAAAGATGTCTGCAAAAATAATGGCATGCCGTTGTAGGTGTTAATATGGATTTAATCAAATGAATGGCTGTGCAGTAGAAAAGAACTTGGCAATAGCGAGATAATCCGTCTGGTATTTTAACACGTTTAGTGCCATTAATGCCATTGTGATTGGATTATTAGAGTAGGTGGTGATAATCTCTTCATCATTCAATTACTTTACACTTCAAGAAGTTATCTTGTCATGTCCGAAGCAATCGCAATTATTACCATTGTGGAAGATGGACCATAATCATTTTAATCCTGCGTCGCGAAATATTTTCTATCCTTACTGCATGGTGATGATGAAATCTAGCGTGGTTAAGATCGAGGAAATCTCGGTTCATTTCAGCTGTGAGCACATCAGGAAATAGTTTTATAAAACACCAGATTGCCAAAGGCCTAAATGTCACGTTAAACGGAATGAAGATTTAATTTAATCCCATAACAACTCATTACATTCCGCTTTTAATGCCAAAGGGGACGTCGTTTCCAATGAGCAACACTCATGCTCATCGTAAGAGGATTCATTAGCAGTTCGGTGGATGCAGTACTATAGCAGTGTGTGACGTCACTACGGAATAGTGTATTATTAAAAGTAATAGGGAGGTTTCGCAAATCTGACGATACACGAAGTACGAAATACGAAATTGGATTTCATTTCCATGACGTAATGTATTTCAGCGGGAGATGGTTGGTACCACAAAATATCGCCTGCTGCAAGAACGTCTTAGCGTATGGCGTTAGATCGCTAGAGTTGCGGTGTATATTAAACTTTGAAATTTATCTTTCGTTTCCACTTCGTAGATACGAAGTGGAAACGAAAGTGATTTTCGTCACTTGAGGAATCTGAGTTGTGATCCTTGAGAAAACGGGAAAAGCTATGCACTTGAAAATTGCAGGAATTATTTTTTGTACTGTTCAAAATAATCCCTGCAATTTGCAGCTTCATAGCTTTCTCCATTTTCTTAAGGATCACAACTCAGATTCCTCAAGTGACGAAAATGAACAGCCCCTTTAAAATTCAAGATGCAGCATAACTCTCTCGATGTTACATGGTGTGGTAAAAGACGCAGTGGCAGCAGGGACATTTCTGGTACCAACCATCTCCAGAAATACAATAGGGCCTGAATATGAAGTTGAATTTCGAATTTCGTACTTCGTGTTTCGTCAGATTTGCGAAACCTCGCTATTAAATAAGCAACTGAATGGGGAAGAACGTTTGTCAGCTGGATGTCGGTGAAACCTCGCTAAAATAAGCAACTGGATGAGAAGAACGTTTGTCAGCTGGATGTCGGTTTGGTCTTCGATTGGGCTGTCACTTCGTGATTGAACAATTTCTGGCATGGTTCGTATCAACCAATGTTTTTCTCGTCATGACGTCACCAAACCTCGAAGCTTAACCGACCTTACCATAATCCAAGCAACATATCAAGAGGCTAATTCGAATGGGATCATCAGGAAATACACCGAATTATGTTTTATGCCGTTATCCTTCAGAAGTAGTCCCATCCATCGGAATGACCCTCTCTGCCAGTGTGGTAACCAGATATTATTCATTGATTACCAATATAATTAGGATTTAGTAGCAAGATTTATTGCGGTGGATCAATTATCGAAGTGTGGTAGCGATTTATTTATCGGTATTTCTCACATCAAAGGCACATTCTGCAGTTTTATTACGTGATATCATATCCTGTATGGGACTATCTTGGATTACAGAGTTCCATCGACGGATTGGTTTTTAAAAACGAATGAAATATACCACAGTGTAATTGACTTCTCGTTTGGCGTTTGCTCTGTGGAGGTTTTCTGTATTTTAGGCGGAAAAATATTCCGTAAGGAGGAAATTTCGAACCGCGATAGCTTATGAATAGGCTATCGCGGCTACAAAAAAATCCCAAGGATTCGATTCTGATCGGCTTTAGGTTTGAGGCCAAGCGGTAGCTTCACTGCAAAATAATACTTCTACCGTAAAAGGTGGCTACTGACGGGCGAAAAAAAATTGTGGACGATGCTGGCCAATGAGCCGCAGGTTGAACTCACCGAAAAAAAAGGAACGTCATGTATTGCTGACGATGGTGATATAAAGCCACTTTCGACTGTTTAGACTGTTCACTCCTTGTGAGTATTATTAAGGCTCGGGTATTATTTTCAGATTGAAATGCCTACAGATTCAGTTGAGCGAGCATAAAGCAGTCCTCCAATGCGTAGAGTTTGGCCAAATCGACATACTAGGCCTACACCCTCGCTCCCATCAACATTCGTATCGCATATCGTTACATGTACTTGCAGTTTCCTAGAAACGCACCTCGACCACTTTAGTCTGCAATTGTTCAGATCTTTGAGATTCGGTCATGTAGCAGGCGGGCGTATATTTTTCTCAATGTGATAAATCAACAGGGAAAAATATTGAATTTCCAGCACATTAGTCATATGAATTGTCCATTGGAAGGGAATATTTGTTCCTGCGTTTCTTTATTGTTTGGCCATCTGGAGCTCCTCTAAACTCTGGCTTTGAAGCGTTAGGCCTGATCGATCGGGCAATCAGGTAATGTTACCGTTCGCAGCGAGCTCTCAGCCGATATTGGCCTTCGTATTTTGACTGATGGTGAAAACGGTTCCGGACAAACATGTGTTCTAGTGGATCTTACAAGAGAGGGAAATTGGCGATTTCGAAAATTCAGTGATACCAGTGCTTAAAAAAGCACTGTATTTCTTCCCTATCCTGCGCTAAACATACCCGCGATAACGGAGACCTCTATTGGCAATGTTGTCAAACTACCGCTTATCAACTTCGCCCCATGTAGAGTAACTCTCGTTCCTAGGATATCCACGTATGCATTGTATTGCAATCTACATTCTCCAACACTGGGATGAAAGGCAAAACAAGGGCATAGGAGAATGAATGATGCAATCACCGCCAGTGGCGCCGGCTGTCGACAAAAAGAGGCAATCCGTGGTATTGGCTGCTGGTACGACTGCAGCATTGTGATCCTTCGAAATAAGCCCCTTTCCCCGAAGGGAAAAAGTTCTCATAAAGTACATCACGTAGCTGCCAATAATGTGGTAGAAAAAGCTGAAGTGGTCACATCTAGTGTTGGTGAACATGTTGCACGCTTTTTGAGGACGCTAATCCATTAAAAAAGAGAACACTCTGATTGTCTATGTGTTGAAGAATACTTTAACGATCTAACACTAAGGTACTTAAACGAAGACAAGACAGCGCCATTGATGGATTCTTCAAACACTCTTCTTCGTTTTTGTTTGTTTGATATCAACACTCAATATTAATTAAGTCAGCTTCGTGTCGTCTTCCACCAGATGTGTGCCATCAAGGTTTGAGGTAGATGATGGCAATTAACGTTATCTTCTTGAACGCTTCACTCATAATCATGGCTATAAATATTAAGTGAGATTGGTTAATTTGCCCTGACACCCCAATCTTTAGCCTACAAAGTGCGGATAACTGGTTTGTCCTAGGAAACGCGTTAGTCTCCAGAGATAAATCACTCGGTAATACTCTCGACTATTGGTTTTCTGCTTCATTAGTCACCACACACGCCGTAGTCTCCACTCAATAGCACAATCTTCACTGGCCATTCACCATAGTATCCCAATCCTAATGCCAAGTGCATCACCAATGCAGGTGGAGTACACCTTCTTATTTTCCAGATGATTAGCGGTCAATCAGCGAATGAGAATTCCTCCGCGGTAGACTGAGACATGTCCCTTGCTTCTGCCAGCAACCAACATGATCATCTTCCTTATCTCAGTAAATGACTGTATCTTATTCTCTCCAGTCGTTTGGGTGTTGTTGCCATTGGCAGATTTTGTCGGTTTTTGTGGTCTCGGGTAGATACATTCCTCTTGATCTGCATACTGCAGTTGAATTGTTGGTGGGCTGATGCTACAGTCGCGTATATCAAATAGTATCATAAAGACAGCAAACCCTAAAGGTTTCACTTATGGTTTGCGACATTCGGAGAAAAACGTGATACCCAAACAAAAATTTTCAATGAATTTCTTCCAATTGTTTTATACGATAGCTCTGGGTCTTCTCCATGATGTGTGGAAATTCCATACGATTCCATTCAGTAGTTCTTGTGACATGGAACATTTAGCAGACACTGACAGTACCCATGCGCACAATGTGTCTCTCCGGTGATCTGTTATACATTTAGATATGCTACTGTACATTTACAGGGTTTATCCAGCCCTGGCACCTTCATAAATTGGTCATTCTTAACAAATTTGGGCTCAGGGCTAGTGCAGTGTTATATGCTAAGGCCACCAACCCAAATTTTATCAGAAATATTACTTTAACATGGAAATCAGGGTGATAAGAGCCATCTGGTGAGAAAAACTGCAACTCATCGGACAAGAAACAGAGTGTGCTCAAGTGGTTCCCTTAGGGGTTTGATTCTTTATGATGGTATGTATAGCCGTCAAGAAACTAAAATTGTCTCATCGATGGTGTGTCGCTAACCTTTTGGAGAATTGGAGCTGAGACTGAGAGACTGAGAATTAGAATGCCTCCCGCACGTCAGTGCCCGCTTTATTGTGTGACGTATACGCAAAAACAGAAAGACATGTGTATCAGTGCCTCACCCAGTGTCACGTTGCGGCTTTCAATCCTTTGTTGCGGCATTTTGGTTCCCGAAGCCTTCGCTAGGGCTAGAAGGCTTCGGCTCTGGCTGCCATCTTTGCGACAAAAACTCGTCGGAAGTTTCTTGATGAGAATGTTTGTATGTGTTGCAGATCTGTAAGAAAAGCTCGAAATCATCGTCGTTTTTTAGACCGGGGAGAATGAAATTTTACGGGACAATGGACGCCTACAATGACGTCAGCAATAAAATGGCAGCCGGAGCCGAAACCTTCTAGCCCTAGCGGTGGCTTCGGGAACCAAAATGTTGTTGGGGGCATTGGCAAACGGAGGGCAGTGAAAAAATATTACATTTGGGTCTTTTAACACTGGACATAATGAAAACGAGGCTAAAAATTACAGGCTTGCATTCATGAACCAATACGAGACTGAGCTTCATATCGGATGAAAGGATTACTTCTTCAATCCTGTCATTATTCCTCTTAACCACCGGATTGCGTTTGAGATTCGTTTTGGAATCGGCACGTTCCATCGTTAACCAGGCATCACGCAGTGTACAGCTGCATGTCTACGTAAATCATAAGGATTATTAAAAATATCAGATGTCAACTACTGATTGGTTTTGTATTACTGCTGCCTTTGCAAAATAAAGCACAACGCGAAGAGGGAATCTCAAAACTGCTCAAACAGTCGTCGGATATTAAGAATTTAATATTTGAAATAAATCCCAATAAATGCATGCGGTGAGTCAACCAGATTCACCTGGAAAGGCGAATCTGCCTCTACCTCAAATTATCTATCTATCTATTAACTAGCGTATTTTCCGATACGTTCGCCGACAGATCACTAGCATTTCCATTCGAAGGAAACGCATTACCGCCCAACAGCGTTGCAAGAAAAAGAGCAATTTTTGAATCAGTGCACTTCACGAAAAACTTCTTGTCATGAGCTAATCCGAGGGTGAGATTTACGTTCGCTAGTAGAAGAAAACTTATAAAGAATTGGAACTTAATCGGATAAAAAGGTAGAATCCCCTGTCAAAATCGATATCGTTCAAAGTGGCAAAGAACGTCTTACGCTGTAAAACCCGCGAGCATTTAAGTGTCAGATAAGATAGCACGAGGCGTCGATCGACACAGGGAGCTAATTTGATCTAACCCAGTTATGGGACATCTAATGCATCATATTGCAATCGATTTATTGAGTCTAATTGAAATTCTGCGACCGTTTGCATCTCTCCGATTTTTCAAACATTGATGTTTAATATCTGGTAGACTCATGAAAGTTGATGCATTACTTCATTTACTTCTCTTGTTTTAGCTAATCGTGCCAATTCACATGCATGAAATGAAATCAACATCCTAAGTACTCTAACTCACTCGATAATTTTGATCGGTTTGTGACACCAGGCGAAGTAATTCAGGAATTGTTCAATCCTACAATTTTATTCGTTGGAAGAAATGTGTGAAAAAATGTGTAATTTTTATTCGTTGCGGGTGCAAGAAATGTGTCAAAAAATTGAGACTGTGTGGTAAATATGCCTGGTCTCAAACTAACTAAGTTACATCATTATAAAGGAATCACAAGTTCCTTTATGGTTACATGTAATAGTTGACAGCAACTCTCTGAATCCATGTACATGTACCTATCTTGCAATTACATCACCATATGCATGACAAATTTAGGTGTTACCAGGGTGAAGCCATGGGCCTGTCAAGTTTGTCCGACGAAATTATTGCTTTCAGCATTGTTCAGTGTGTTACCACCGGACATGCCGGATGTCCAGGAGAGTAATGGTGAAATAATTATCACCCAGTCTGGTAATAATTAATGCAGTCATTTACAACAAATATGCCTTATGCGTCATTTCTCGAATTGGTGATTCTGGTTTCCTGAATAACAAATAATTAAGGCGTTTGTTGCATATGTGACAGTCTTATGGTGATAATTTGGCTAGATCCATGATAAATGAATCAAAAGAACCAAAGCGTCATCCTTGTGGTTATATGAATAAGGATGGCCATGTTCTTCAAGCGTTTAATCTGTCCTTTTCGCCTTTGACAGCAAACGCTCTTCGCCTTGCTTGGTATAAAGACAGTGAACTCAATGGTGACTTCGGATCGACTCCCTACATGATGATAAATCAATGCCAATGACAATATGATTATGAGGTTGGCCAACATCGTTGAAAGTCAATGAATGTATCAGATGGGAATTTAAGGTCAGATATACGACCATTGGCAGTGTATATTGTATTTCTGCGAATATCATATCCGTAGTTACATGTACACCCCTCCGCATTAATTTATCTACACCTTATTTTTTTGAATATCTTGAGAACAAATTGATCACATTTGATCGGGTTTCTGTTATATGAAATTTCCATGCCTTGGTCAAATAATTCCAGCGGTTTTGAGTGACTGCTTTCACGACAACATTATGTAATCAGCTGTCAAAAAATGGCTGTAAAAGTCAACTTTTTTACTCTCAACTGAATTTTTTTAAAAACACCGGGGAGATAAAGATAGCCGTTTGTTAAACACTACTGTGGAAGTTCTTGGTAAATTTATTCACCACTTTTGATGATATGGATGTTTTTCAATGGCTTCCGAAGGCCAAATTCATGACACTAAGTTTGACTTGTGCCATGTTCCCCTAGTCAGTAAGCACCCAATCGCAAGGCTTGTTTTTTAAAGTCCTTATTCATAGTCAATTGGCTTATACCAGACTGGGCCGTCACGCGGTACCGTGATGGAAACGTGCACGTGACTTTGTCGCGCCCAACCGCGCAGTGGCTGTACAAAATACAATATTTGTTTTGGCAGAAAACACCTACAATCCTGCGTGGAGGAGACGGAAACTTCTCACCGTTAACTTGTACAATTTTTGTCAATAAACAAGCAAGAATTCACTGTGTCATACTCACGTTTAAAGATTTTAAAGGCAATTTTCGACCGAAATTTACCTCGACAGCCGTAATGGCAGGCCTGCCATGCCTACCTGCATTATATGCCATTTTCGGCGCCATAAACGCCTGCAACGCCTGAAATTCAGTTCTGGTATGTAGATAAGATGATAGAGATTGCATTTGGACAGGTCATTTCAAAATGACGCTTTTTTTAAACGATTGACGCTTTTTTGAAATTAGACGTGCTAAAGTCTCTTATCTTCGGGTGGCCTCGGTTAGCCGCGATTGTTGTTGTAATCTTCACAAGTAAACCATTGTAAAACGTTGACTTCAACTGCCCCGTGATATCACGCTGCAGCGCGACCACCATTCCCACCATGCTCGGCGAGCAGTT
>NMRB01001072.1:62937-104949 GCA_002633025.1 Notospermus geniculatus | reverse complement strand
TGTCGTGACGTTACAAAAGAACTCGAAGGGGAAGATAGACGGATTTCGACTTTACTCAAGTACACCACTCTCCAGGTTACACTTGCAGCAGTACAGCAATAGCAGCAGTTAAACTGAAACATAGAAAGGAATAGTCTCAGTAAGATACCCTCAATTACAACTCTGAGAACAACCATACAGCAATAGCTATGGAGACAAAACATCACTGTACGGTGCTGCCACCTATGATAAGAAACACGCATCACACCAGCCGCATGGGCGAAGTGGGCCATGAAACAACCCATTTTCAATAGGCCTAAAATCTACTCATTTCTGTACCATGATGAAAATACACTCGACATATTTGTTCTATACATTCTTTCCTTTGCTTACATCACGTTGTTTCGTCCCAAATCGAGTCTTAACATCACAAACAAGCAGAAACTTCTGCGGGACATTCAAAATCATATCTGTCAAGATAAAATCATGCATAGTAGACACATGTGCCCCGAACCAATTCCGGGGGGCCCGTGACACACATCCGCGAACCGATATGACCGAAGACACTTCTCCGAGCGTGACACGACAAGAACTACTATAAAAATGAAAATATATATACAAAATAAATGTTGATTTTCAAGTTTTTTTCTGATAAGCGATTACATAATTTTGATATTACGAAATTTCCAAAATTTTGATGCAGAAATATGACCAACAGCTTTGCCTTTCATATGCAACAAACCGTGTCAAAATTGATTCGGTAGTATTTGAAATATTCAAGATATCAAGTGTAGATAAACATCTGTCAATGCCTGTACATGTGCAATCACACATTATATAGCTGGAACGAAAAGGGGAACATGTACAATTTTTAATTCCCGTCATATTATCCTAGACATTGGAGAACCGGATGATTCTGTTATCCGTATTCATCTGATAAAAGAAAAGGCTCGCTGTGCGAAGATGTACATGTAGATCCTTCTTCGATGCACTGATGGTGTGAAAGCATACACAGCGGGGTTACGAAATGTAATATTCTTTAGTCTCTTCGTCCCTGCCAGCGTCTCAGCGTCCACCGAACAATTTCCGTGGTTCGTAACATTTTTTATACCAAGTCGCTTACAGTCACTGCCTAGTACGTTTTTTCCTGTAATTGTTGGGGAACGTTCGTCTCTATGGCCTGCGACGTTAGTACCAGAGAACAAAGGTAAATAATGTGATATTCCTTTTGAAGAACTCTGCATGGCGTTTATCTATTGAGGCAAAAACTGTCCATGCGCAATGTCTCTCCTGGTGCTAGCATTAAAGCTAACTCCATGGCACACTGTATGCGAATCCACATTGCATCCATGGTTAACAGTGCATAAAGGATGCTAATTGAAAATGATGTCAAATTTATCTTGACATTTGCATGTGATTACATTAGGGGATTCTGAAGATGATCGTGCTTGAAGCGTGAGGTCAAGTTGTGTAATGTCATCAAGCTATAAGACACATAATAGAAATTTGGTTTCCATATGAACTGTACCAGACACCCATTCGGGCGTCAAAAGAAAAGATGAAGAGAATACATTATAGAAACTTGGAAAATATTCTCCTCAAGCTGGAAAAAAGTCAAATATGAGAGATTGAAGCACATTTAGAGAGTATTTTCCGAGGGTTTGTGCACTTTATGGATCTCGTTTTCCTCAATACTTTTAATCCGTAAAATGCCCACAGCCAAATTTAAAAATTGTCGAATTCAATCATCTTTCACTCAGCTTCTTCGTTTGTAAAGTATTATTGATAAAACTGTCGACTCAATAACCGTTACCACTTTGTCGAACATTTCAAAATTTTCATGTGTTCGATAGGCTATTACAATCGGTTTCTGATGCCACCATCTCAGCGCCGAGATGAAGGGACGTTCATCAGAGCTCAAGGCCAGACACGGCTAAATGGATTTCCATTAGTTTCTATTGGTCAATCTCGCTGTAAGTCCCGTGTCCCACTGATAATCCCATTATGCGGTCGAAAGATCGTTGTACGATTTATTTATCGTGGTCAAACATCCCATACTCTAATCAATGTTTCCGTAAGTCCGATTAGGTTGTGTTCCTTCATTGGTACAGCTGACAGAGGATCGGCAAAGCCCATATCCAGCCGCCAGCAGTAAAGAAAGATACCTATCCTCGTTCTTCCAACGGAATCGTGAGTCGGAGTGCCGTATGCTTGGGTTGGACTTCACCCGCACTTTCATTAAAGTCTGACTTTTGTCAATGCTTCAAGCAAAGAGAAAATCTAACTTCAGCTATACTTTAGGCTAAGAGCCGTATGCTTGGGTCTGACTTTAGCCTGAAGTATAGCTGAAGTTAGAGTTTCTCTGGACTTGAAGCATTGGAGAGTAAGAAATAAAAGTGGAAAATAAGGAGTGGGAAATTTTGCAATTTCTCTTATTGAGGTGAAATTTTTTCTCATTTTGAGAAATATCGCCCGAAAAATCAGAAATGTAATTGAGAAAATTTCTCAAAATGGGAAAAAATTCTATTCCAATTTGAGAAACTGAAAAATTCGCACAAAAGTGCCAAAATTCCCACTTCTTATTTTCCACTTTTATTTCTTACTCCCTTATTGGGAAAGGTCAGACTTTAACGAAAGTGTGGCTGAAGTCCGACCCTAGCATACGGCTCTCAGACACGTCAGACTCAATGGTCAAAGTTGTCTGACAAAAGGGGTAATGGATCATGTCATTGTTCCATGTGTTGGCGAGCGTCGGCAGTCGTAACGACTCATCTTGGTGGCCTGCTTGAATGCGGGTTCGAACCCACTGACAGAAACAAACATCGAACACATTCGTCATTCGACAACACACATACTTTTTACAGCCCGTAATACGATTTCAACGAATGCGATGCTGTTTTTGCCTTTCGAAATCTATCACTGCAAAACAAGTTGTATAACCGATAATTTCATCGGCAGGTCTGGGCCATATTAGCATCGGATCGATACTTATCGCCGACTGTCTACCTGGGAATTAAAAGTACCATTTACCTTAGAAAACGGAGTTTCTTTCAGCGTAATGCGATGCTCTTGGAATTTTTTATTCCTTGTAGAGTGGTTGCCAACGAGCATGTTAGTTCAAATGGGACGCAGAAACAACTGAATGGGGATGCTAATGTGCTACTTGAAAACACGACAATTTAACTCATAACTACATATTGGGGCGAGTTCGAATATCAAGCTTCGAATAGACACCTTGCCAAAGTCGGTCATATTTTCCATAAGGGTAATAACAAACACTGGATGTACAGTGAATGTACACCATTGATGTACAACTTGTTTTAAAATCTGCAAAAACATAAAAGCTTGTCATGAAAATGTCCCACATAACATAACCATCACTAATGTTACATTAGACTGAGCCTTCGCTTACTTTTGGCAAAATAGTAATTCAGAAAAGAAAAAAAACAGACTTTTGTTGCTTAACCAACCTTGGGTCCAGCTTTAGGAGTCATCATGTTTCACACTGTGGGATAGGCCCGACACACCTGGAGCCGAGGTTTGGCCTAAAAGGGCATAATAAAAGTCTTGTTAAAAATTCTGTGTGAAATACATTGTATCTGCAAAAATTTTGGCCTGGGCACGGTTCACCACATGTAGTAGAATTGGTGAGGAGGTGTTCATTTTGTAACTTTTTATGCGAGTTTTGTGTAATTACAAGTGTAACATCTGCCAGTGTTTCTGTATGCCAGTGTTTCCCCTTATTGTTTTGGAAACACAGGCAGACAGATCGACACGTTTCCCTGTGTGTCCCCTATTGCCAAGTGGCAGCTTATTCCGTCTGACAATAGGAGGGGAACTCTCAGAGATGGGGAACACTGAAAAACGTTACACCGGTTTTAAAACATGCTGTATATCAATGGTGTACATTCACTGTACATTCAGTGTTTGTTATTACCCTCTGGGGGAAAAATGGCCGACTTTGGCAAGGTATCTATGGTTTCACTCTCCCTTGATGGTGGATTTCGTTCGGCGTTGTTCATGATGCCAACCTTGAACACCTGATATCTCTCCGACTCCTAGACATGCCTCGTTAAAGTGACATGATATCAGAGCCCTGCTTTGACTATCGATAGCCACTGGACAGTTGATCTAAGTACGGCGAAAGTCGCCTTCTGATCATTGACCAGATCAGAGAAGATGACAGTTATTAACCATATTTGGCGTAATTGTGGTCGGACCTTGAGGTCAATGATACTACAATAAGGAATATTAGCACTAATCGGTTGGTGAAGATGCCACATGATCTTTGATCCCTTCTGTGAGTTTCCATGGGAGACACTTCTGCTCAGCTCTATGAGGAGAGAGGTCTCTGGTCTCGTCATAGAGCTGAGAGGTCTCTGGTTACCCGAAATATTGGGGAAGGCTCTGTATGGCTGAAAGGACGTTCATGACGTTAATCAATCATACCTACATGTAAATGGACCATTAATTGACAGAAGGAATGAACGTAATTACTGTCGAAGACCTGGTTTATACTCTACTCGATTCAGCTGATCCTGCTGCGAATACTGCCGTACGCTCGCCCGTTTCCGTCAATATAGTATTGGTCGTGCGAGGACAAAATTAGATGATGATGATTGTATAAACTGAGCTTTAAGGGTTATGTAAGTGACTCGAAATCTCGAAATTTTGACGCAAAAAATCTGGCTAACTGGGCACTAAATGGAGAAAATAAGGCTCGGGGCACCTCCTTATGACCTCCCTAGGGCCCCCGAGCCTTGTTTTCCAAATTTAGTGTGCAGTTAGCCAGATTTTTTCCGTAAAATATTCGAGACTTCGAGTCACTTTACATAAACCTTAAGCCTAATTTAGTCTAGATCGTTGCTTTCGTTTAACCCAGTATCTATTGTTGTAATAATTTTCGGGATTTGAATGATGGGCACTGTCACTTCCATTTTCATTTTGACCGCTAAAACAACCTTTCAACATTACTCATGTCTGCTTCTAACTGTAAAATTCCAATCGAATCCAGATATAGGTAATGATTGCTGACGGCGTCTGGCACTGGGCAATGATCGATTACGCCTTAAACTCAGCCAAGGCATTGAAAACTAGTATGGGCCATGACAGACTCTATTAATGCTTCGAAGGGGTCGTCATGTCATCGCCCGGGTAACTTACGGCGTGATGAATGATGGCGGAATGGGAGTTAGTGAAAAGGTACACAGAAAGATATTTTGCGATAGTGAGATCCCGAGGGTGTCGACACGTCAAGACCGAGGTCTCATGTTCGGGAAGTATAATCAAACAATATTAAACGTGTGTTTCTCTTGACGTTTTTCCTAGCCAACGTCGCTGGGCTATTCCCTCGTTGGTAGGCCGACAAAGTTATTTGATATGCGCTGAGCTAAAAAATTGTAGCTCCAAATGGACAGGACCAAAACAATCATCGCAAAAGGACCAGTATTCCTACCAATTATTGTTGATTCTTGTTGGCAAAACCCATTGGATAAAAGTGCAAAAGGCACATTATGCTTTTTACACTCGTATATACATACTAGGCCTACCTTTGTGGGCCTAGTTTTTGGACTTAGACAATTTCCACCAAAGACCATGCAATAAACTATGAACTTCCTGTATAATTGATGGCTCTCGTTGCAAACTTTCAGAGCATTTGCACACGTTTGTATGCGCACGTACTTGTGAAGCAATTGCTTTGTCTCTATTAGAAATAGCATTGCGATCAAAAAGAATTGATAACTGCAAGATTGAAAAGCTTCATGCAAAAAAATCCAATATCAGAATTGTTAAGATCAATAGGCATTATTGTTTCTGTAATTCCGACAGCACCTTGTGATGCATTAACAGTTACTAAAAAATGTTTGTCTTTTCATCTCTTTTTCGAGGTCGTTTCTTTTTAATTCCTGTTTGCACTGAATATATGAGTAGGCACATGCGTACTTGCATCAGTATCAGTAAACTCCCTACGCAGTTGCGAGTCGCGCCCCCTTCGGTTTACTCGCTCTCCACAACTGCTTAACTTCGTAAAATTCGCCGGGTTTGGTCAACAGATGGTGCTGAGAGAGTCGACCAATGAGAGCACCGAGCAACCCGTAACCAAGCTGGCCTGAGACGCTTTTTCATTGGCCGAGCGGTTCGTAGCCATGGTAGCACAAGAACATCCGTAACGGGCCGAAGAGTTCTGAAAGCAGCGTGCTGATAGGCTGTAAAAGTGGCGCCAGGCTCTGACGCCATCTGTTGACCAAACGCGGCGACTTCCACGAAGTGAAGCAGTTGTGAAGAGCGGGTAAACCGAAGGGGCCGCGGTACACAACTGCGTAGGGAGTTTACAGTATCAGTGGAGATTTCGGTCTATGTTGCGCACCAATCGAAACTCTATCGCAAACGACACTGGTCATTACCGCCTTAGGTCCCCATCGAGCAATTCTCCTTATTCCATCACACGATTACGATGACTCAATACGGCGACATTATTGAAGCCATCCTATCGTGACGACATGAATACACTCTATCAGACAGAAACAGCTGATTATACAAATAAGAGCGTTTTCTCTTGAAAAACACTGATGATGGATGTAAAGCTATGCTTCCTCAAGGTACATGTATCTGGTCTTCAACAAGGCAAGTCTCCTGTGGTTTCCTTAGCTGGCCGCATTTTTTTCGGCGACATATTACATCGTGCCATATCAATTGCATTGATCTGTCATTGAGAGTACTTGAGTCTCGCGGCACAAACCCTCGGCATTGTCATCGGCCCAACCACTCGTCAGTATTAGAAAGCTTATTGGCATCTGAAACAAGACTGTGGACGTATTGACGTATTGGGTGGCCACGAAGTCGCCATGTGCATACGTATACTATAGCTGCGCTGCCATTACTGCTTTTATATCCGGTCTTATTAGTACCGGTGTCTATCTGCATATAAATAAGACCGGATATTTCACGGCTTGCGCTTCCACTTCTGGATTTGAGGTTAGTAAGTTCGGCTACAGATGGCGATAAGTGGAGTAAACCGCCTATTGTTCTGGTACTTTTGAGCATGCGCAATGTCGCAAGCGATCTTAAGCCCCTGCCGTAGCCGAACATAATAGAGAGTTTTCGCAAAGCCCCCGAAACGCAGACGCGAACGTCTATCCCATTGTTCGCTGTCTTCTCCGAGGGATGGAACTAATGGTATGGTGTTGGCGTTTGGCGTTTCGGGGCCTTTGCGAAACCTCCCTAATACTGCAAATAGACCCGGATTTATTGCCATTCCACTGGAGAAAACACCGGTCTTCATCCGCATCTAATTTAGATTCGGTGTATACTCGGCTATGCTATCCAAGCCTAATAGATCCGCACGTATTAGAACCGGACTTATTAAACACGGACATCTTGTAATGGAAGCAGAATAAACCCGGAAAAGTACCGGCTTTTTCTGTAGTGGAAGCGCAGCTTATGTATATGCGTGTATACAATGGCTGCAGTGAAGCTGTGAGCATAATTATTGGAGTTGCAGCATGTCACCAGTTCCGCAATACGTTTATGGACAAATTTGAATGATAAGCTTAAGTTTTTTTTGTCTTCTGTAACCAATATAACATGGTTTTTGGCAGTGGTATGAAATCTTTTGACGTCATGTTGGTGGTCACCGTGTCGTGTCAGACGATAATCAATCAAACGCACAATGTAACCGTAATAAGTCAGAAAGCGACCCGGCTACAGTGAAAAGTCATTGGTTTAAAAAACTCAGCATCAAAACCATAACCACGCGATGACAGATACACGTTATCGTTGAAACCTCGATCGCAACATATTCAAGCCAACCTGGTCAGTGACCAAGCAAAAAATCTGCATTAGTCTATTGACACAGAAAATGAATCACGTACTCCGTTTTTAACGAACCCCTTCTTACTTTAATAGATCGAGTCTATATTGGTAGGCCGCAATTGCATGGTCAACATGACGAGTCCGCTGGGATCTCATATTGAACGGTGTCTGTCCGATACTCCTTTCCAATTGCAGACTGAACCCCGGCAGGATAGAGTGTCCGATTTAATCATGGACAAAAGGATCTCATTTTGGCCTAACAGAGGGTAAAGCTATAACCCGTATAAGCGGACCACAAGATGGAAGTCTATTTGGCGAGGACACTAGGAAATCATAGTGCTGTGGGACGTTTTATTTGACGAAAGAATCTTCATCAGCGCTGCCCTGCTGCAATCGATCAGATATCAATTTCCGAATACCACTTATGAGACACTGCAAGCATGTTGTGAGGATGAAAGCACGATATTCAAGAATGCGACTTACTTTCATCTCTGTATGCACTGATGTACTTGGTGGACGACACTGATGCCGTCATCTAAATCAGCATATTGCAGCTTTAGACGAGCGATTGGAATGAATATCAACATGTCCCAGCTGCTTTGTGATATCAGCAGTTAATTTCAATGTAATGAACTGCTGGTTATCTCAGTAATAAAGTATTATACAGTCTTATTAAAAAGTAAAAATACAGCTAATATCAAAGATTTCACACTCAACTTGTGCTGTGTTTTGCCCTATGTTGTTAAAAGCATCGCATACGAAATTGAGGGTTTCTAACAAATTATCAGTAAAATATCATGAAAATATCAATATAAAAAACTCATTTTTCAAAATTTGGAGTCGATCTTATGAATTCCTGTGAAGTAACTTTTAAAAATCATTTCTCATTTTCCAGATATATCAGAATATCATCGGTTTTTATGAATTTGATATTTTGCAAAATTCGATGGTTCCCATATTTTTCCCTCGTCAACAGTCACTCATCATGATAACACAATAGTTCATGCTGATTATTCCACCATTTTTACTTCAATAGACAGAAATGCCCAAAAAATATAGCATGTTTTTCTGATGATATTTTGATATTTCTTGAAAATGAAAAGATATTTTTCGAAACTTTTCCCACAGAATTTCTTAGAAATCATCAGTGAATAATATCACGCTCATTTTGAAATGAAAATTTGGGATTCTAAAAATTGTGTTTTTCTTGATATTTTGAAATTCTAATATTTTTATGATAATTTGCCACAAATCCTAAATTTGGTATGTCATCATTTAAGCAACATACGGGAGAATCCAACTTACCTCGACGCGAGTCCATGTCATAAATATTTTCTAAGTTCTAATAATAGCGTAGAGGGGTAGCATAATGGTAAATGGAACAGCTTGTATTATACCTAAGCTGTTCCATCTACCATTATGCTACCCGTACTACGATACATTTATGTACTTACAAAATGTTTATGACCTGGACTCGCGTCGAGGTAAGTTGGATTCTCCCGTATTTTTGTGTATAAAAATGGCAGTCTTACCCATAAATGACCATTGGCATCTCAGCAGAATAGGAAATATCACTGTCTTTTTACTTTTTAACAAGACTGTACATGTAGATCTTTCTTCTCTCAATGTCACTTTCTTCATCACTAAAAAACAGTAACATTATTCGAATAAATTCAAAATGATATTGGTGATTATCAACGGAATAACAGAAGATTATTGCCGCCTTGTCTTATTGTATAATTGGTACACTTGTCGTCTAATAACAGTAACTGCTAGAAGAGACAATATCCCATCACGATCGTAAACGCCGTTGTAATTTGGTATTACGCCACGGGAACTCGATGCCAAAAATAATTACATACGAGAGATGTAGGGAAACCTACGATGGTACTAGAAGTTATTATTGGCTATCAGAAGTTGATGAAAAACACTGCAGGCGTCCCGTCATTATTTTATCCATTATTGTGACCATTGGATTGTAGTAAAGCTCGTATTTTACCCCGAAGGCACGAAGTTATAATGAATAGTTATATCACTGACTAGTTGTGTAACGTGATTAATCTGAGTTAAATCCATGCACACCAATTGCTCCATGATGTATTGCCATTCAAAGCAGGCGATCAATGCCAGTGAGTCCCGAATGCTGTCGAAGGCTTTCAAAAGGTCCACGAGTTAAGTGGGGTCCGTTGTAAACTCCTCCCGCAGTTTCAAACCGCTACCCACTACGTTCCCCGCGTCCTGAAACCGCTTCAGTTAGTGCCATTCTCAAAGTATTACTACTAGATTGCATTAGCTGTTTTATTCGGGGAATCTCCGCTGGGAATCTCCGCCGCGAGTGTGAATATACGACAGTGTACATTTCGTACACGTATCTTAGCCAATCAGAAAGTGTGTTACGGGGGCGTTGGTTCAACCTGTGATGAGGCTTATGATTGGATCCTTCGTCAACAGCGCCGTCTATTGATGCTCCTTCACTTTTGGCGCCAATCATGCCAGTGTTCAGTGGATCTGTACCTATGGCCAACTGAACACTGGGGACGAGTGTATGAAATCAAAGAAACTATGTTCGTGACGTATTCGAAAAGAAAAAAGATCAATGTTGTAGATGTGTTTGGTGTCGGTTAATTTGGTTTTGCCGGGCATTGCGATTAAACCTGTTGCCTTCTTCGTCACTCGTGGCCATTCGTCTTTGGCTATGACATGTATGAGGTGACACCTCCAGCTTACCATACATTTGATGATTAGATAAAGGAATACATGAAAAACTTGGCTTGGAGGTTGAATAGGGTTCCCGGTAATGAAAGGAACGACATGAAGTCAGTATGGAATTTGAACCATAGCCCGGAAGCTTTTTACAAGGTTGATACAGACATTGAAGATTTTTACGTACTCTTAAAGGGCCATGGTATTTCCACTTTTTGTCGACAGCCGGCGCCACCGGCGGTGATTGCATCATTCTCCAATACCGTAGTTTTGCCTTTTTCCCCAGTGTTGGAGAATGTACGATTACATTACAATGCATACGTGGATACCCTGGGAACGAGAGTTACTCTACAAGGAGCGAGGTTGATAAGCGGTAGTTCAACAACATTTGTCAACAGAGGTCTGTGGTGAGATTGTCACATTGAACAAAATGGGTAAATCTGAACCAATGGGCTGTTTCGTTGTAGGATGTCCTTTAGTACACATCAACAATATTGTCAAAGACTCTCGGATTTCCATTAGCTGCGAGATTGAAACACTCGGAATTTATCACTCTCCCGCAACCTTTGCTATCCTAATTGAGTCGAAGCTAAACTCGGGCTATTGTTGAACAGTCAACAATGAAAATTTACGAACATGGTTACAGCGTAGTTGGCAGTTTGTTGGCGCCAAATTAAGCAGAATCTGTAGTCATCAGTGCAACTCCAGATTTTGTGCATCACCAAAATCGTTTTGCACTTGGGTGAATGATTTGTTTATTCATTTGCTGAAAAGAAAATGACCAAAAGCATCCTTTCATTGCAGAGAATTTGTTCTATGTCAACACATATAAGCAACCTGTAGGCCTACTTTTCTATCGACAAAGCTATTGCAGATGTTGACAAGTTTTTGAGCATTGTGGCATTACGGATACGGAAACGTAGGTGAACAATGGATCCATCTAACTGTCTGTAGTTGCTTTTGTTTCAGAGAGGTGGTGTGTTTGTTTTGTGCATCCTAGGCACGCAGAGCCAGCTGTCCACTTGTTAGTACAAAAGTTGCAAACGATGTTTAAATACTGAATAAAGCAACTTCTTACAAAATGCAGACATCCAATATAGAGCAGAAAAAACGACACACAAAATGATAGTACAAGTAAAGTCGTTTCCGAATTTCGCAAATTTTCGACCCCAAGCGATGTCTTCCTCAGGCACTTTCTATATGTAGTAGAGATCCCAGAAATAAATGAGCTGGATCTTTTACTTTGCTTGTGCTATCTTACGAAATGCAGGTATAGCACTCCTATCCTATCCTTAAGAACCCGAAGTGGGGGAGGGGGAGGGGGAGGTAGAAAATGTATACGATATAACACATACATGTACGTCTGAATACAGTGGGGAGTGGGAATGGCAATGGATGTTGAGGCAAAACAGGTTTGTTATGGAAGTGGAACCGCCAATTTCATTGATAAAGGAACAAAAACGAAAAACACATTGTTATTTGTACAAAGGTCGCAAATTTGCTCAAAGGTATGGCAAGCCTCTTTCGGTTCCAATCCTACACAATGCTACCCTATATAGGTAGGGTAAATGATTGTCCATGGAGAGCTTGCCGGTGACATTCACAAATTGGCAACTGACGATGTAAAGGAATAACGGTTGGCGTCAGGTTATGGCAATCCTTAGTTCCACCTCCGCATTCGAGTCACAGCGTCTTATAGATAACCGTATTCTTCTAAATGTGAGGTATTATGTTACCTTTCTCACCATTTATAAATCTTACATCGCAATCGGACACAATAATTTCTTTGGGAAACCATTACCACGTAGGATTTATCCATTCTTGTCTTCATGGTGGAATATAGGCCCGGAAAAAATACGCTAGCTCGTCATAAAAAATGTAACGCAGACCTTTGTCATTTATCACCAATAAAAGCAACTTCCCTACCTACAGTTAAACACGAAATTATTCATATCCCATGAACAATTATACGAAACATATTTAGAACATACACACGGGCTGAACTGACACGTCTCAGGGTTGATTGAATGACTTTTAGTCGGAATGTAAAGAGATTGAAAAATATGGGCAAAATACCACAGAAATATCACAATTTCAAAATATCATGAAAAGCCTAACTTTTAAAAATTTCAAATATTTGATTCGAAATTGACACCATATCATCCTATCACCAATTCTAAAAATTGCTGTAAAGAACGTTTTCGAAAATGTCACTTCGATTTTGTGAAATTGCAAGATATCAATTGAATTTTCACATTTGATATTTTGATAATTTAAAGAATTTTGAAAAAGATCGAATGCCATCAGGCCCACATAGTCAAGTAAAAAAGATTCCACCTAATTTTCTGACTTGCTCATCGTAGATGACATAGTAATTTGATTAAATGGCAAAAATGGAGAAAAAGGCATAAAAATCATGCAGTTTTTCAAAATTATGCCGCAGAAATGAAGAGGTAAATTCATGCAAATATTTCATCACAAAGGTTCAATGAGAAGGCTGTATGATATGAAATCAATTTCGAATCAAATATTCTAAATTTTAAAAATTTAGTTTTATCATGATATTTTGAAATTGTGATATTTCTGTGATATTTTGTCCCTATTTTTCAATCTCTGTACATTCTGACAAAACTCATTTAATCAAGCCTGAGACGTGCCTGTTCAGCCGGTGTGTATTTTCTAAATAGTTTTCCTACAATTTTTCATGGGGGTATCAATAATTTCTTTTTTAACTGTAGCCTAAATGTTGTGGCTATGTTGTAAGATACATCGGGAGTGATGCATCAACATCCGCCTGTAGCAACACAGTTAATGACATACTGTCTATGATTATCTGTCAAAAATATCAGCGAGTGGTCCCTATAGAAATTACGGTATTCAGTGACTGTTTTGCAAACTTTCAGGGCATTTGCATACGTTTGTATGCGCACGTACTTGTGAAGCAATTGCTTTGTCTCTATTAGAAATAGCATTGCGATCAAAAAGAATTGATAACTGCAAGATTGAAAAGCTTCATGCAAAAAATTGCAATATCAGAATTGTTAAGATCAATAGACATTATTGTTTCTGTAATTCCGACAGCACCTTGTGATGCATTAACAGTTACTAAAATGTTTGTCTTTTCATCTCTTTTTCGAGGTCGTTTCTTTTTAATTCCTGTTTGCACTGAATATATGAGTAGGCACATACGTACTTGCATCAGTATCAGTAAACTTCCTACGCAGTTGCGAGTCGCGCCCCCTTCGGTTTACTCGCTCTCCACAACTGCTTAACTTCGTAAAATTCGCCGGGTTTGGTCAACAGATGGTGCTGAGGGAGTCGACCAATGAGAGCACCGAGCAACCCGTAACCAAGCTGGCCTGAGACACTTTTTCATTGGCCGAGCGGTTCGTAGCCATGGTAGCACAAGAATATCCGTTGCCAACGGGCCGAAGAGTTCTGAAAGCAGCGTGCTGATAGGCTGTAAAAATGGCGCGAGGCCCTGACGCCATCTGTTGACCAAACGCGGCGACTTCCACGAAGTGAAGCAGTTGTGGAGAGCGGGTAAACCGAAGGGGCCGCGGTACACAACTGCGTAGGGAGTTTACAGTATCAGTGGAGATTTCTGTCTAGCATGTTGTGCACCAATCGAAACTCTATCGCAAACGACACTGGTCATTACCGCCTTAGGTCCCCATCGAGTAATTCTCCTTATTCCATCACACGATTACGATGACTCAATACGGCGACATTATTGAAGCCATCCTATCGTGACGACATGAATACACTCTATCAGACAGAAACAGCTGATTATACAAATAAGCGCGTTTTCTCTTGAAAAACACTGATGATGGATGTAAAGCTATGCTTCCTCAAGGTACATGTATCTGGTCTTCAACAAGGCAAGTCTCCTGTGTTTTCCTTAGTTGGCCGCATTTTTTTCGGCGACATATTACATCGTGCCATATCAATTGCATTGATCTGTCATTGAGAGTACTTGAGTCTCGCGGCACAAACCCTCGGCATTGTCATCGGCCCAACCACTCGTCAGTATTAGAAAGCTTATTGGCATCTGAAACAAGACTGTGGACGTATTGACGTATTGGGTGGCCACGAAGTCGCCATGTGCATACGTATACTATAGCTGCGCTTCCATTACTGCTTTTATATCCGGTCTTATTAGTACAAGTGTCTATCCGCATATAAATAAGACCGGATATTTTACGGTTTGCGCTTCCACTACTGGATTTGAGGTTAGTAAGTTCGGCTACAGATGGCGATAAGTGGTGAGTAAACCGCGTATTGTTCTGGTACTTTTGAGCATGCGCAATGTCGCAAGCGATCTTAAGCCCCTGCCGTAGCCGAACATAGCGACCCGGCTACAGTGAAAAGTCATTGGTTTAAAAAACTCAGCATCAAATCATATTAACCACGCGATGACAGATACACGTTATCGTTGAGACCTCGAGCTATCGCAACATATTCAAGCCAACCTGGTCAGTGACCAAGCAAAAAATCTGCATTAGTCTATTGACACAGAAAATGAATCACGTACTCCGTTTTTAACGAACCCCTTCTTACTTTAATAGATCGAGTCTATATTGGTAGGCCGCAATTGCATGGTCAACATGACGAGTCCGCTGGGAGCTCATATTGAACGGTGTCTGTCCGATACTCCTTTCCAATTGCAGACTGAACCCCGGCAGGATAGAGTGTCCGATTTAATCATGGACAAAAGGATCTCATTTTTGCGTAACAGAGGGTAAAGCTATAACCCGTATAAGCGGACCACAAGATGGTAGTCTATTTGGCGAGGACAAGGAAATCATAGTGCTGTGGGACGTTTTATTTGACGAAAGAATCTTCATCAGCGCTGCCCTGCTGCAATCGATCAGATATCAATTTCCGAATACCACTTATGAGACACTGCAAGCATGTTGTGAGGATGAAAGCACGATATTCAAGAATGCGACTTATTTTCATCTCTGTATGCACTGATGTACTTCGTGGACGACACTGATGCCGTCATCTAAATCAGCATATTGCAGCTTTAGACGAGCGATTGGAATGAATATCAACATGTCCCAGCTGCTTTGTGATATCAGCAGTTAATTTCAATGTAATGAACTGCTGGTTATCTCAGTAATAAAGTATTATACAGTCTTATTAAAAAGTAAAAATACAGCTAATGTCGAAGATTTCACACTCAACTTGTGCTATGTTGTGCCCTCTGTTGTTAAAAGGATCGCATGCGAAATTGAGGGTTTCTAACAAAATATCAGTAAAATATCATGAAAATATCAATATAAAAAACTCAGTTTTCAAAATTTGGAGTCGATCCTATGAATTCCTGTGAAGAAACTTTTAAAAAATCATTTCTCACTTTCCAGATATATCAGAATATCATCGGTTTTTATAAATTTGATATTTTGCAAAATTCGATAGTTCCCATATTTGTCCCTCGTCAACAGTCACTCATCATGGTAACACAATAGTTCCTGCTGATTGTTCCACCATTTTTACTTCAATAGACAGAAACGCCCCCAAAATATAGCATGTTTTTCTGATGATATTTCGATATTTCTTGAAAATGAAAAGAGATTTTTCGAAACTTTTTCCACAGAATTTCTTAGAAATCATCAGTGAATAATATCAAGCTAATTTTGAAATGAAAAATTGGGATTCTAAAAATTGTGTTTTTTCTTGATATTTTGAAATTCTATGATAATTTACCATAATTGGTATGTCATCATTTAAGCAACATATTTTTGTGTATAAAAATGGCAATCTTACCCATAAATGACCATTGGCATCGCAGCAGAATGGGAAACATCACTGTCTTTTTAGCCCGCTTGGCCGCAAGGCCCAGCAGGGCTTATGCTGTGGTTGGGGTCATTTAGTGGTGGTCTGTCGTACGGCGGTACGTCCGTAAACTTTTGGTTTGTTAGCGCTCTAGCGCCTTTATTTTTTGACGGATCTTTTCGGTCTTTGGTGGGTGTATATTGGGCCTAAGATCTAGGTCGAGTTCGATTTTGAGTGCGGTTGGATTCCTATTTTGGCCCCTAGGGGGCGTTTTGTGAAAAATTTCAAAGGGCTATATTTTGATAATGGTTTGAACTATTGTGTTGAAACTTTGTACTCATGTACCTCTAGGTTATAGCAACTTACACACACCATTTCGGTGAAATCTGATTCTTAACTTTGCCACTAGGGGGCCAAAACCAAAATCACTGAAAGTGCTATTTCTCCCTAACCAAGAGATGGATTTTTGTCAAATTTTTTTCATGGGTATATCTAATAATGATACATAAGATAGTATTCAATTTTTTAATTTGACCTACTTTTCAAGGTCGCAGAGGTCAGAGTTTCTCTGGAATTACGAAATTGTCTCTTTTTGTAATGATTTGACCTATTGCTTTGAAACTTCCATTTATATGGCAATTTCACATGACTGCATTGTTTGTACCTAAATGGCTTTTATGGGGTTGCTGATGATTCCCACCACCATGCGTCAAGCCAAGCGGGCACAGTGCCATTGGCACTATTTTTACTTTTTAACAAGACTGTACATGCAAATCTTTCTTCTCTCAATGTCACTTTCTTCATCACTAAAAAAACAGTAAAGTTATTGGAATAAATTCAAAATGATATTGGTGATTATCAACCGAATAACAGAAGATTATTGTCGCCTTGTCTTATTGTATAATTGGTACACTTGTCGTCTAATAACAGTAACTGCTAGAAGAGACAATATCCCATCACGATCGTAAACGCCGTTGTAATTTGGTATTACGCCACGGGAACTCGATGCCAAAAATAATTACATACGAGAGATGTAGGGAAACCCACGATGGTACTAGAAGTTATTATTGGCTATCAGAAGTTGATGAAAAACACTGCAGGCGTCCCGTCATTATTTTATCCATTATTGTGACCATTGGATTGTAGTAAAGCTCGTATTTTACCCCGAAGGCACGAAGTTATAATGGATAGTTATATCACTGACTAGTTGTGTAACGTGATTAATCTAAGTAAAATCCATGCACACCAATTGCTCCATGATGTATTGCCATTCAAAGCAGGCGATCAATGCCAGTGAGTCCCGAATGCTGTCGAAGGCTTTCAAAAGGTCCACGAGTTAAGTGGGGTCCGTTGTAAACTCCTCCCGCAGTTTCAAACCGCTACCCACTACGTTCCCCGCGTCCTGAAACTGCTTCAGTTAGTGCCATCCTCAAAGTATTAGGCCTACTACTAGGATACATTAGCTGTTTTATTCGGGAAATCTCCGCTGGGAATCTGCCGCGAGTGTGAATATACAGTGTACATTTTGTACACGTATCTTAGCCAATCATAAAGTGTTACGGGGGGCGTTGGTTCAACCTGTGATGAGGCTTATGATTGGATCCCTCGTCAAACAGCGCCGTCTATTGATGCTCCTTCACTTTTGGTGCCAATCATGCCAGTGTTCAGTGGATCTGTACCTATGGCCAACTGAACACTGGGGACGAGTGTATGAAATCAAAGGAACTATGTTCGTGACGTATTAGAAAAGAAAAAAGATCAATGTTGTATCAATGTTGTAGATGTGTTTGGTATCGGTTAATTTGGTTTTGCCGGGCAATTACGATTAAACCTGTTGCCTTCTTCGTCACTCGTGGCCATTCGTCTTTGGCTGTGACGTGTATGAGGTGACATCTCCAGCTTGCCATACATTTGATGATTACATGTAGATAAAGGAAAACATGAAAAACTTGGCTTGGAGGTTGAATAGGGTTCCCGGTAATGATAGGAACGACATGAAGTCAGTATGGAATTTGAACCATAGTCTTGCCCCGAAGCTTTTTACAAGGTTGATACAGACATTGAAGATTTTTACGTACTCTTAAAGGGTCATAGTATTTCCACTTTTTGTCGACAGCCGGCGCCACCGGCGGTGATTGCATCATTCTCCAATACCGTAGTTTTGCCTTTCGCCCCAGTGTTGGAGAATGTACGATTACATTACAATGCATACGTGGATACCCTAGGAACGAGAGTTACTCTATATGGAGCGAGGTTGATAAGCTGGTAGTTCAACAACATTTGTCAACAGAGGTCTGTGGTGAGATTGTCACATTGAACACAATGGGTAAATCTGAACCAATGGGCTGTTTCGTTGTAGGATATGTCCTTTAGTACACATCAACAATATTGTCAAAGACTCTCGGATTTCCATTAGCTAGGAGATTGAAACACTCGGAATTTATCACTCTCCCGCAACCTTTGCTATCCTAATTGAGTCGAAGCTAAACTCGGGCTATTGTTGAACAGTCAACAATGAAAATTTACGAACATGGTTACAGCGTAGTTGGCAGTTTGTTGGCGCCAAATTAAGCAGAATCTGTAGTCATTAGTGCAACTCCAGATTTTGTGCATCACCAAAATCGTTTTGCACTTGGGTGAATGATTTGTTTATTCATTTGCTGAAAAGAAAATGACCAAAAGCATCCTTTCATTGCAGAGAATTTGTTCTATGTCAACACATATAAGCAACCTGTATTCCTACTTTTCTATGGACAAAGCTTTTGCAGATGTTGACAAGTTTGAGCATTGTGGCATTACGGATACGGAAACGTAGGTGAACAATGGATCCATCTAACTGTCTGTAGTTGCTTTTTTGTTGAGGCAAAACAGGTTTGTTATGGAAGTGGAACCGTCAATTTCATTGATAAAGGAACAAAAACGAAAAACACATTGTTATTTGTACAAAGGTCGCAAATTTGCTCAAAAGTATGGCAAGCCTCTTTCGGTTCCAATCCTACACAATGCTACCCTATATAGGTACGGTAAATAATTGTCCATGGAGAGCTTGCCGGTGACATTCACAAATTGGCAACTGACGATGTAAAGGAATAACGGTTGGCGTCAGGTTATGGCAATCCTTAGTTCCACCTCCGCATTCGAGTCACAGCGTCTTATAGATAACAGTATTCTTCTAAATGTGAGGTATTATGTTACCTTTCTCACCATTTATAAATCTTACATCGCAATCGGACACAATAATTTCTTTGGGAAACCATTACCACGTAGGATTTATCCATTCTTGTCTTCATGCTGGAATATAGAACCGGAAAAAATACGCTAGCTCGTCATAAAAAATGTAACGCAGACCTTTGTCATTTATCACCAATAAAAGCAACTTCTCTACCTACAGTTAAACACGAAATTATTCATACCCCATGAACAATTATACGAAACATATTTAGAACATACACACGGGCTGAACTGACACGTCTCAGGGTTGATTGAATGACTTTTAGTCGGAATGTAAAGAGATTGAAAAATATGGGCAAAATATCACAGAAATATCACAATTTCAAAATATCATGAAAAGCCTAACTTTTAAAAATTTCAAATATTTGATTCGAAATTGACACCATATCATCCTATCACCAATTCTAAAAATTGCTGTAAAGAACGTTTTCGAAAATGTCACTTCGATTTTGTGAAATTGCAAGATATCAACTGAATTTTCACATTTGATATTTTGATAATTTAAAGAATTTTGAAAAAGATCGAATGCCATCAGGCCCACATAGTCAAGTAAAAAAGATTCCACCTAATTTTCTGACTTGCTCATCGTAGATGACATAGTAATTTGATTAAATGTCAAAAATGGAGAAAAAGGCATAAAAATCATGCAGTTTTTCAAAATTATGCCGCAGAAATGAAGAGGTAAATTCATGCAAATATTTCATCACAAAGGTTCAATGAGAAGGCTGTATGATATGAAATCAATTTCGAATCAAATATTCTAAATTTTAAAAATTTAGTTTTATCATGATATTTGAAATTGTGATATTTCTGTGATATTTTGTCCCTATTTTTCAATCTCTGTACATTCTGACAAAACTCATTCAATCAAGCCTGAGACGTGCCTGTTCAGCCGGTGTGTGTTTTCTAAATAGTTTTCCTACAATTTTTCATGGGGTATGAATAATTTCTTGTTTAACTGTAGGTAGCCTAAATGTTGTGGCTATGTTGTAAGATACATCGTGAGTGATGCATCAACATCCGCCTATAGCAACACAGTTAATGACATACTGTCTATGATTATCTGTCAAAAATATCAGCGAGTGGTCCCTATAGAAATTACGGTATTCAGTGACTGTTTTTGGTAGTCTTAGGGCGGTGATGAACGACCTGAAACTCAGTGCGAGGGGTGATCCCTCATTGGTTTGTGACAAAATACACAGCTCAGTCGATTATCAATACGACGAATGAACTATATGTATATTTCTGTTTGAAATAGCTGATCTGAACAGATACCGACGTCATCTGGTCGTATACGTGTATATATGTAGCTGTACAACTCCTCTCTTAGTTTCAAACCGCTACCCACTACGTTACCCGCGCTCTGAAACTGCTTAAGTTGATGCCATCCTCAAAGTAGGACTAATTGTCCGACTCGGGGAATCCCCGCTTGGAATCTGCCACGAGTGTGAATATACACTATATAGTGTACATTTTGAACTTAGCCAATCAGAAAGCGTGTTACGGCGGCGTTGGTTAAATCTGTAATGACGGCTTACGATTGGGTGCCTCCTCAAACAGCGCCATCTATTGACGATCCGTCCGTATTGGTGGCAATCATGCCAGTGTTTGGTCCATATGGCTAACTGAACACTGGGGACGAGTGTAGCTATACTACGACATTCATACCACCTCAACTAATCCAGCAAAACGAAGGCACCATCATCTACATTTAATAGCCTAGTAAGAAAAGGATGATGTTGAGATACCACAGGTCGTGTGCCAATTTTATTATGAGTGTAGGCCTTATTATCGAAAAAACCAGTTAATGAAAGTTCTGATACGTGGCTTAAGGTGTTGCCAAAGCGAACATTTCTTGTTGGCTTCATATCCCTCTCTGTTGCCAACAGAATCATCATCCCCATACTTTAGTTAAATTTCGGGTTACTTTGCGAGGATGAGGCTTTAGTTGTGAATAGTCGTCAAACGAAGATTATAGCTGCCGTGCTGAAAGTCATTCCTTTTACTGTGATTAACATGTACTCTTCGGAAACCAAGACCATAGATTCACGATATAAAAGTCAGCCGTCTACACTGGGCGCAAATCCAGTGTTTCCTTTGACGTCATCGCTCTCCACCTCCTGATTCAGATGACGAAAGAGTTACTGGTATCGCTGATCAAATTTATCGGCCAAGCTGTTGCGGAGAAAAGGAATTCTTCCATGCTTTTCGTATTATGACAAATAGATTATGAGTGTCTATTAACGACTTATTAACGGGATTCCCGCATTTTTTCAGTGAGGAGAGAATAAAACTTTGTCACGGGTTAGTTAATATAGCTACAATTAATTGGATACAGGCCTCCGTTAACTTGGTAAGTCGTTCATCATGCTTTTCATTTTTCTTTTTTTTTCTTTTTTTTCTCAATTGATTTATCCAGGTGTACATACATTAAGTAGATCAAATAGCATTATGTCTATGAATTTATCGCTGATTTTCCATTCCGGTCACTACGACTTCACATGCTTATACCCCCATCACACTGAGCTAGTTCTCAGTACGTTCTTGAAAATTTTACCGAACGGGCTCAAACTGTGTGCGAACGGAGTGGACGTAGTGGTCGAGAATAAAACTTTGTCACGGGTTAGTTAATATAGCTACAATTAATTGGATACAGGCCTCCATTAACTGGGTAAGTCGTTCATCATGCTTTTCATTTTTTCTTTTTCTTTTTTCCTTTTTTTCTCAGTTGATTTATCGAGGTGTACATACATTAAGTAGATCAAATAGCATTACATGTATGTCTATGAATTTATCGCAGATTTTCCATTCCCGTCACTACGACTTCACATTGCGTACTGAACTTCTAAAGGGCCTGTCACACTGAAGTTAGTTCACAAAACGTCCTGCCCCGTCCTAAAAAATCGTAAAACGGGCCAGAACGTGTAACCCGTGGCCAAATAATGCTTCGATGTTCCGGAGCACCCTTCCCGTCCATGAAGTTCGTAAAAAGACTGTAAAAAGTTGCCACTACGTCCACTCCGTTCGCACACAGTTTGAGGCCGTTCGGCAAAATTTTCAAGAACGTACTGAGAACTAGTTCAGTGTGACTGAGGCATTACGATAACTGATAAGAGAATGTGACTGTTTGCGGGTCGCAAACAGTTTAACACTGAAATGACTCATTTTTGGCAGCAAATTTTCCAGTCTTTAACTATACCTGCCTTTCAAATCGAGACAAATGATAGTTTTTAGTGTTGACTCCTTCTACTGATAATGCCCCCACCACATTGAGCTAATTCTCAGTACGTTCTTGAAAATGTTGCCGAACGGGTTCAAACTGTGGGCAAACAGAGTGTATTTAGTGGCAACTTTTTACAGTCTATTTACGAACTTTATGGACGGGCTCGGACGGGGAAGGGTGCTCCTACCAGCACTTCGAGACATTATACCCCCATCACACTGAGCTAGTTCTCAGTACGTTCTTGAAAATTTTGCCGAACGGGCTCAAACTGTGTGCGAACGGAGTGGACGTATCGGACTAGAACGTGTAACCCTTGGCCAAATAATGCCTCGATGTTCTGGAGCACCCTTCCCGTCCATGAAGTTCGTAAAAAGACTGTAAAAAGTTGCCACTACGTCCACTCCGTTTGCACACAGTTTGAGCCCGTTCGGCAAAATTTTCAAGAACGTACTGAGAACTAGCTCAGTGTGATTGGGGCATTACGATAACTGATAAGAGAATGTGACTGTTTGCGGGTCGCCGTTCGTTGTAAAATTTTAATACTGAAATGACTCATTTTTGGCAGTAAATTTTCCAGTCTGTAACTATACCTGACTTTCAAATCGAGACAAATGATAGTTTTTATTGTTGACTCCTTCTACTGATAATGCCCCCACCACATTGAGCTAATTCTCAGTACGTTCTTGAAAATGTTGCCGAACGGGTTCAAACTGTGTACAAACAGAGCGGATTTAGTGGCAACTTTTTACAGTCTTTTTACGAACTTCATGGACGGGCTCGGACGGGGAAGGGTGCTCCCACCAGCACTTCGAGACATTACTTGGCCAACATTACACGTTCTAGCCCGTTTTACGATTTTTTAGGACGGGGCAGGACGTTTTGAGAACTACTTCAGTGTGACAGAACTTTAAATCGTTTGCATGCTCATTCTCATTTCGTCCCCAAAAAAACAAAGCCTTTACTCTGGATACAGAGGCGGGATCAGACATACAGGCATGTGAAATCTTTGTGAACAAAGATAATATTCCCACTGATATGTGAGTCGGGAAGGATTAGGCTACTGTTTTACCCTGTGTTGACAAAAGATTTAAGCTTTGAATCACTTGAGAAGGGCGACACTTTTGCTGACGTCAAAGTGATGTTCCTTTTTTTTTGAGAAGTACGAGACAGTCAGGCGCGGCAATGGGGACTTTTGGCAAGGCTCCGTATCGTCGATCCGTATCACGTATGTATGACGTATGACTTTAATAGAAAATGCATTCGCTCGGTACGTCATACTTGACACGGATCGACGATACGGAGCCTTGCCAAAAGTCCCTATTAATTCTTTTTGTTCCGTATGGCTGCCCTATTCCTTGCATTCAGCTGGATATCTGATACAATATGTACTTGTCCATCCCGACCGGCCGGTTTTAGTGGCCTTTCCTCCAGATCTCCGGTCTTCGTCAACCATCAGCTTCTTCTGGTTTGATGCACACATCAACCTAACGGAAGAACAACAAGAGAAGTGGAAACTGAGGCCATTTTCGATTTATGTGAATTCGCGTGGATACGCACATTTGGGTGTATTATGTAATTACAACATTTTGATTCCTGTCAAACAGGTGTGACAGGGATCAGTGTCCCTCTGGAATCAATGTCCGGTCTTATGTTCAGCGAGGGATTAGAATATATGGCTATAGAGACCATGACCATTCGAATATACATAACCTTACAATAGCGGGCTATTGTTTGGCGGACTTGCATTTCCTAGGACGTTGATTCCTGTCACACCTGTTCTCGTACATCTTGATTACCAAGGGTTTGTGACATCGCTCCGCCCTCCGAATACGCTCACACAAACCCTTGACGAACTTTGCTGTGGTAAGGTGTTTTCAACCGGATGTTCCTGATTGTGGACTGACTCCCACTGTTAGTTTTATGATGACCGTTTTTCATCATGGATCGTTTTAACGTGGTATTTAGAGATGTTCAGATTTATTGTAAGTGTTAAAACACTTACAATAAATCTGAACATTTCTAAATACCACGTCAGTCTTTCCTTACACCTACTGTTTTAGAAAATTTCGCTATTTTTGTTCGACATCATAATTCATGCCAGAAGTGGGTAAATCGCAATTCATACAATGGCTGGACAATTTGTGGCCATCCTCGTTCCTAATACTTTCCAACCAGAAAATACATAGCGTTTGGTTTAATTGGCTTGTTGCCAACCTGGCAGTGAGGTTGGCTAACTAGTATCCTGATTGGTGCACGGCAACTCGAGGTGCGAGGGAAACACAAATCACGGCGAAGTTCTCCATGGGTTTGTGCGTACGAAGTATGAGGTACGTGTAGTACATACACATGGTAGGCCATGTTTATATGCCAATACACGGCTGCTGAAGCCGAGTGCCACCCCTGAAGTCACCTTGTGAACCCTGTCGCCGCCAGGCTTGTGATACATGTTTGCTGCTTAATCTATGGACTTAAGCGCCATTCTGGATATACTCAACAAGATGAAGACCAACATTCTCAACATGCCCATAATATCTACAAAGGAAAACAATAACATGAGAAAGTTTCTAGGCGGAAACAATTGATAAGATTATCAGAGAGAGCAGTGCTCTGTATCTTCTCCATGGCTGTCATGATTGTGGTAGACATCTCAATTCCACAAGAAACTCGTACTTGTGCTTGCGTCCGTGATTTGCTTTCGATGGTCGATACTATAGGATGTTACGTTTATGTATGACGTATGACTTTAATAGATAATGCATTAGCTCGGTACGTCATACTTGACACGGATCGACGATACGGAGCCTTGCCAAAAGTCCCTATTAATTCTTTTTGTTCCGTATGGCTGCCCTATTCCTTGCATTCAGCTGGATATCTGATGCAACATGTACTTGTCCATCCCGACCGGCCGGTTTTAGTGACCTTTCCTGATCTCCGGTCTTCGTCAACCATCAGCTTCTTCTGGTTTGATGCACATCTAACGGAAGAACAAGACAAGTGGAAACTGAGGCAATTTTCGATTTATGTGAATTCGCGTGGATACGCACATTTGGGTGTATTATGTAATTACAACATTTTGATTCCTGTCAAACAGGTGTGACAGGGATCAAAGTCCCCCTGGAATCAAAGTCCGGTCTTATGTTCAGCGAGGGATTAGAATATATGACTATAGAGACCATGACCATTCGAATATAACCTTACAATAGCGGGCTATTGTTTGGCGGACTTGCATTCCTAGGACGTTGATTCCTGTCACACCTGTTCTCGTACATCTTGATTACCAAGGGTTTGTGCCATCGCTCCGCCCTCCGAATACGCTCACACAAACCCTTGACGAACTTTGCTGTGGTAAGCTGTTTTCAACTGGATGTTCCTGTTTGTGGACTGACTCCCGCTGTTAGTTTTATGATGACCGTTTTTCATCATGGATCGTTAACACTTACAATAAATCTGAACATTTCTAAATACCACGTCAGTCTTTCCTTACACCTACTGTTTTAGAAAATTTCGCTATTTTTGTTCGACATCATAATTCATGCCAGAAGTGGGTAAATCGCAATTCATAGAATGGCTGGACAATTTGTGGCCATCCTCGTTCCTAATACTTTCCAACCAGAAAATACATAGCGTTTGGTTTATTAATTGGCTTGTTGCCAACCTGGCAGCGAGGTTGGCTAACTAGTATCCTGATTGGTGCACGGCAACTCGAGGTGCGAGGGAAACACAAATCACGGCGAAGTTCTCCATGGGTTTGTGCGTACGAAGTATGAGGTACGTGTAGTACATACACATGGTAGGCCATGATGGCTCTCGTACCCTCTGGCAAGAATGTTGGTTCACAAGGTGACACTTATTTTCAACACTGTCTGGCAAGTCTGTGTGTGTCTGGCAATATTTTCAGCTATATCTCAGTTGTTGTGTAGGAGCTATACAGGTTTGAAATTTGGCATGCAGTCATATTCTAGTATATTTTTTTTATTTGTGTGAGAATGTTTGAAAAGAAATCCTGTGGAAATTTTTTTACAGAAGTTTTTTGGAGGATTTTAGACGGTCTATCAGTTTCTGAACGATAAAATTCTTAGAAGGTGGCGAAATATGATGTCGGTCGTATGTTAGAATTTACAATTCCTAACAATTTTGCCTTTCAATGATGAGTTGGTGAAATGGTTGAAGTTGACGTTGACGGGGCAGATTTCGAGCCGCGCGAAGGGATATTCGCGGTGAGTGCAGCGGTCTACTGTTGTGTGTAGGCAGTGCGCTGTGCACAGGTACTAGATATACATGTATATATATATTGCTAATTATACTGCTCTCTCCCGTGGATAGGACTGTTAATGACTGGTTGTAGTGTATACGCCATCATGTGTGTTTATATGCCAATACACGGCTGCTGAAGCCGAGTGCCACCCCTGAAGTCACCTTGTGAATCCTGTCGCCGCCAGGCTTGTGATACATGTTTGCTGCTTAATCTATGGACTTAAGCGCCATTCTAGATATACTCAACAAGATGAAGACCAACATTCTCAACATGCCCATAATATCACCAAAGAAAAGCAATAACATGAGAAAGTTTCTAGGCGGAAACAATTGATAAGATTATCAGAGAGAGCAGTGCTCTGTATCTTCTCCATGGCTGTCACGATTGTGGTAGACATCTCCATTCCTCAAGAAACTCGTACTTGTGCTTGCGTCCGTGATTTGCTTTCGATGGTCGATAGGATGTTACGGCCAGGCTGGGTTACGTGATCGTCCCCATGATTTCAAGATAAATAGTTTACGATGCGCGTACTTCACTCGCTGGCAACACTTGAGCGTCCATCTCGGGAGCGACGACCGGAAAAAAGATGTTACTGCTCAGCGTCGTCACCACATCGTCATTTCAAGGGCCGGAGAGACATTTTCCAGCGCCGAGCAAATGGATTTTAAGCCGTTACATTTTTACCGTCTTGTTTAGTTTCGAGTGCACATTAGAACATTCCGCTTTGCGATGTTTGACTTTTACGATTTACGCGAACGGAGAAGACGGTGTTTCACCCATCCTTTCTCATTTCATCGCCTAGCCCGCTTCACTCAACATTGGCAAACGTACCTTGACGCCGGTAAATCGTTTTATTGCCCGATGAGTTGCTTCAATTCGCAATGATTTCCGATCAAGAAACCATCATTTGCCTGGCGAACGACATTTTTCATTTAAGTTCTAAATTGTAGGTTATCTTGCCGACTGTAAGAGCAAGGTACTTATTGACGATGTATAACCTCGGGTATCAAACAATATGAGAGTGTGAATGGGAGGATAAGATATTTACATACCTGTTGAGAAGTTGATGCTAGGTAAATAAACCACAGGCAAAGTGCATTTGGATTTCTTAGTCGCTATACTACACCCCGTAGAGGCAATGCATCCTATTTCTCACCAAAAGACCCCTCGGCTTGCCAGTTATCTCACCAGATAATACCAATTCTTGTACTTCAACGAAAGGCTTGCACAACCAAGCCAATCTTTCGCCAGATTTTGGATAACTAGTGATAAGCTCTCATGGTATGTTTGGTGTAGAATTCTGAAACGCTGTAAATCACGACTTACGAGAGTAAAGAACCTGGTAAGACGCCTGGGCAGTGCCTTTTAACCATCATCCGGCGCCCGTTTTGTCGGCACGGTTCTTTAATGTTATTATCATGGCCAGAATATGAGAATTCACAGGACAAAATGCATTAAGGCCAAAAGTCCCGATTTCCGTTTGAATATCTTATGAAGTCTTGTTACTTCCACTGTACAAACTAATAAGCTCGAGAAACCCATGGGAATGGCCATGGGTTCATTCGTTGTCCCCTAACTTGACGCGTTTGCCACGGGTTTCTTTAAATGGGTACAAGAGAATGGGTTCATGCTACCCAGAATATTTATTCTTCGGGTATGAAATGAATAGGTCCTTACGTTGCAGTAACCCATAATGACCAGTTTCATAGGTCACTTTGCTTAAGTATCTATGATTTCTACCCGTGGGGTGTTGGCCCCATGAGCAGCTTTCGGGTCCAACTGACCTACTTCTAGGTTTATGCTACCCAGTTGGGTCATTTACAGTGTTCACTATCAAGAGAGTATTATGGGGCTGCCAATACATATCGTACCTCCCTTTCGGTGATGTCTTCTTGCCCAAAAGAAAGTTCTGATACACAATTCTGGTCTCTTTTGAAGTTATTCATTCAACTACAACGACTGGTATCAACCATCTCTATGTCATCCTTTCTGGCTGTGCACTCAAGCCGTACGGAATACTTCTTCCGTCAACATCTCACATTGGCTGATGTGATACATCCCAATACTTCTTATACGTTTCCGTAGGCTATGGAGCAGACGTCTGCCTTCATGGAGCGAAACCGTCTGTCAAACACGACACAAAAGAGTACATGTATCTATACATCTGGCAGACGAGAAATGATTGATTGATATCTATCTGACAGGATTGTCACGGAGTAGATCAGAGATACTTCGGCCAACAGCTTTATGGTAGACTCTATACAGAGCTGGATTGTGCAGCGGCTTCCATATCAGATTTAATAGAATTTTGAAAACGACTCTCTCCATCCACCCTCATTCGCCAGCATGGCCTATATTTTTGATTCTGGTTTTAAAGGGGTACGGTATGCGATCTCCTACAGATCTCTTAACGGTTCGTGCTCCGGTGCTTTGTTGGTAGGGGTGTTTTTAAAGTCGACTGACCCGACTGAATGATGAGTCGAACAGCATTGGGTCAGTCAACTTTAAAAACATCCCTACCAACGCAGCACCGGAGCACGAACCGCATCTATGTGTATTTAGCTTTACAGATCTCTTATATAATACAGATGTCCCCCTGTATTGTTTGTCACAGGATTAAGGGTCTTGGTCTCTCTAGAGTCCTATTCAATGGTGCCGCTTAATGTATTGTAGGAGGACATCACATATCGGGAAGCATTAGATTCTATTACACCGGTATTTTGATTACCGACGCGGAGGGAGCCACTAGCGGGAGCCACAGAGCTGCAGCAATACGAACTAAATAAAACCACTAAAAATGTACGTAGTACATTTATTACATCGGGTCTATTCGCCGAACGGCATATCAATGAAAAGAGTAAACTTGCATGTGACATAAAAAATCAACTTTATCCGATTTTAACCAAAAGAGCATCATTCGAAAGAGCTTGAAAGGGCAGCATATTTCTATGGTACATTATGCGGTGTAAACCCAACCGTTCAAAAGTTAGCTGTACATCGTCACCCATTCTCCTGTAGCTCCATTGTAGCGTCTAACTAATATCCAATGATGAGGTTCAAATCCCCAATATTAAAAACTTAGAAACAACTTTTGACGCGGGAACATTTTGAAAACTTCTTGAAAATGACCTTATCTGGAATAAAAAAGAAATAAAGTTGCGCCCTAAGAGTCACCACGAAGTGACAAGATACAGCTTTTGCTCTATGGCCTAACCTCTCGATCCTACATGTACGTTGATAAACGGGTTTTAGATAACGTTAAACGTCTTAATAGCAGGTCAGTTCGTGGCCATGGGAAAGATGATATCTAAAATACCAGTATATCTATCTATACATTGACTTCGAACACCTTTGTGAATAACACAATGCATGATATAACCCAAGACAATATGATTTATGATGTATGACGCATGGTGATCTATCTAGGGATATTATATTGTCGGTCGTGGGATTGGTCATCTCTGTTGTTCTTATTTAATATACCCATCCCTGTTCTCTACGCTTGACCAACTGCTGTTTAATACTGATATGATCTCCGGGAGAAGCTTTTGTTATGAAAGGCAATCAGTAAGGCATTAGTAGGGGGCCAAGGTCGCAGGGATTTTTTGTCGGCATTTGTGATGACCGTCTCCGCATGCTCCGGCGCTGTCGACGGACGCTGTCAAATATCTCCACCCTGTAGCAAGCTGCTTGGTGAGTTCGATTTTACCATTTACTATGCTGTACAATTAGTTTCGTCGCTATGTAGAGAGGATGAAAGTTTCCTGATAGGTTTCAAAGCATGTTCGTCCTTTTCAGGACACCCTTAGGTAGTGCGGCGTAGGTGAGCCATTTGTTTTTCTGATGCAGACACAGATTCAGAGAGGGATGTTCATAGTGTTCATAAAGTGTAATACATTATGCACTTGTGCATAATTTTAATATGTCGTTCGGTACAGTGGGCACATCTACATCTATAAGTCGGCTCTATAAAGTCACACTTAGAAGCTTTGTTTTGCCTCGAAATTCGGTATGGTAATAGATGATATACCATATCCTGATGCAACGGGTGGTTTAATTTGCGAACAGAACTTTGTTCTGGTAGATTTTTACTTTTTATAACGGTGTTGTTCGATTGGTTTCTAAATTCTCCTTACCGCACACCGTGTTGCACCAATTCCAACCATGCCGTGAATTCCAATGTCAGCCCAAACTCAGAATCGCCGATTGCCACGGGTTCTTGCTAGTATTTTCATATTGTTCATGGAGTGGTCTAAGCATTTCTTATGATCTCCCTAATACGTCCCAGAGTGAGCAATGTGAAAATAACAGCTACATGTCGATAATGCTTTCGTTATGTAGTACATTCGTAATGCATTGCAACGCATTATGGAGTACGCATACACTACTTCTCTATTGTGCCATGCACATCAGCAGTATGACGTATCCCTGTATATGCAAATTTTAATTTAGAAATACTCACGACTTTTTTTCGTGAGGATACGCCATACCTACGTCCAAAGGGACATATAAAAGAACCGTACGATAAGATCTTGAACTTGTCTTTTGCTTTGGCAAACTGATATGCTAGTGATGTCAGCAACAAGAAAGAAAGTGAAAGTGGGCGTTTGGAAAAGAAAGCACTAGGGACCATTAGCAAAGCAAGAAAAAAGCAATACATAACAATTACGTGTATATATTTAATAATCCTGCAAATATATCTTCGATATCACAACACCTAAGGACAGCTCCTCTACCTGATAATGTTGCCAATAGATTCATCGAGTCAATTCGCCACTTTGGGAATATCCTGGATACTTGCCACTCATTCTCTTGTAAGACCTTGCCGAAAGACCCACTTTGATCTCTTATAGCTAAACTCACTTCCAGCATTACGAGAGCCTGTGAATCGTTCTTCTCGGACAAGCCATTGTTAACGGGGGATATTCCGTGTAAGCCAGAGAGAGATAATGCGAGTGCTGTTGTGGGAACCTAATGAGGTGAGAGTCGTCAGAATAGGCAAGATTTGGAGTGACAATGTTGTCTTTTACAACTACTGGCTGCTTACTTCTACAAGTACCAACCAGAATTGTAAGCTCCCCTCAACTATTTGCCGTTTATTCTACAAGTACCAACCAGGAACTGTAAGCTCTCTGTCTCTTTTTATGAGGCAAGTAAGCGTACGTTGTTATTGCAAACTGAATGAAAATTGTCATCTCGTGTGAGCAGAGAGATCAATGGAAGCACTTGCACTTTACAAAGGACGATAACTACTGTACGTGTAGATGGGACGAAGACATCTGGTGCAATTCAAATATCCATCGTATCATTACCTGTTCAATAGTACCGTACTCTCTCTAAGATAGGTGAAGGCACGCACCTCATCAATCAAATCGATGCAAGCGACACCGAGAGAAGTTCATTGCACGTGTAGAAATGTACAGTAGTTTGCATTGGAAAACATTAGTCACCCACAAGCTGAGTAAATAAGGTTGTATATCGTCATAAAGGTTAAACTTGCACTTTTAAATGTGGAGAGTATCCTTTTAAACGTCAACAGACTTTCATTCTGACTCTTTCATATGATAGGCAAGATCCTTCTGCATGTTTCGTGCAATTTCGTTGAATTCGGACAAGTTGATCTGATGATACAACAAGATTGAATTAATGAGACCCCCCCCCCCCACGAACGATGATGTGACAGGGCCATCTCTGTACATTTGAATAGGCTTACGTACATTTGCACACGTAACACTAATGGTGCTAAAATAGCTCCGTTATCCTCAGAAATGGAATTCAAGGCATCAGGTTCACAGAGATTCATGTATCCCACCACCACAAAAAAAGTTGAAGCTCGTGCCTATTACGTAAAGCCAACATTAAGGCAGTGAGAGACATCTGGTGGCAACATACGAAGTGTATCCCTCAGCTACTTCATCGTTCGCAGTACCTAATGTTGATTCCTTTACATGTATGATATAAAATCGTGATATAAAATATTAGTGAAGAGACTGCGATCACCAGCAACAGGAATCAGAATGATATACTTTTACCTCGATCCACAGCATACTCTTACTAATCCACCAACAGTCTAATGACTTCTAGAAGAACTAAACGTTGAAACCGCTTCTCAATTGAAGACTTGAGGAAAATACTAATCTGCCCGAGGCACTGTAATCACTCTATAAATCCTTGGAAGATAAATATTAGCTTTAGGAATTTTTACGCCAGTCATTAAATCGTGGTGTCAGTGACGATGGAGTGATTTGAGTGGAAGCATAACAGTGTTACTTCGAGTCCACAATCTCTGTCCTTTTTTACCTGCAGTATTTAACTAAATTTTTTTCCGACTTGAACGACCATCTTCTGTCAACTAGAGTTGCCACACCATAGCCGACTCGAATTCTGATGTCTATGGCAAGCGGATTGTCCAGTTATTAAAGAAACCTATATTTTTGTAATAAAACCAAGGTTAAAAACCTTAGTTCTCGTGGATAAAGTATTTTTTCTGAAAAAAAATAAGTCTTTCTCCTAAAAAACAGTTTTGCATAAAACCAACTTGTACATGTATAACTTAGTTTTTTCCATAAAAAAACTATATTTTATGACTAAAATTCTGTTTTTTACCAAACAATCCCCATTTTAGCGACAAAAATGCAAGTTTCCACACTGAAATGTCCAGTTGTTCCATAAGACTAAGTTTATTACTCAAAAAAACAAATTTTTGTAATTAAACTAAGATTTATGTCTTAAAAAGAAGTTTAAAAAAATAAAAACCTGGTTTTTATAGAAACCTACCTTCTTAAACCTCGACGCCTTCTTAATACTCGTCCCCAGTAGTGCTGTGCGTGCAACCATATACATCATGGATGCATGGACGTCTTATCAGGCCACTTTGCTTCCATTTCAAGTAATTCCATTGGATATCTATCATGTTATACGAACATCACTTGTTGCCATTGCAAAAAAGCAGTTCTTGTCTAAGTGACCTTTCCATCAGCGTATTGTCGACGCAATCTAAAAATGAAGGAGGGCTTCGAATTGGGTGAGATAAATGTTTCAAGGCAAAGAATGATTTCAATTTGAATTGCTAAGTTAGGTTTGGTTTGGTTCGTTCTGTTTTTGTCGTCATGTGGGAATAGGTTGCATGTATCGATATTTCCCAAACGTAGTATTCTTTCTGCGCTTGTCAAAGAACGAGATGACTAGTCACTGTTGTACATCTTCACCACTGAGTTCAGGTAGACTCGGCTTCTCCTCCCTTGACCTTCACGCAAGCAAACCACATTCCGTGTTCAACGTGTCGTGTGCAAAAAAATTGATTTCCCCAGTCCCAAACATAGCAACCAATCACGGCAAAGCTTGCATCGGCAGCTCGGGTATGTTGTTGTTGACATCCAACACCCACGTGTTTCCGGTAATGACGTTGACCAATCAAAATTTAATAAAATGACATCATTGATATTTTTTCTTCGGAGAAACGAGGCTTCTGATTGGGCGCACGAGAAAATCCCAAAGCGTTGAACACGGAATCTGGCTGCTTGCTGCAGAGTGTAGGAAGAGGTTAGCCGATTTCACACGATGCATTATGCAGAATGCTGTTGTAGGCCTACTTGCGCATTTCTTAGGACTCCTGTCTCAAGAAAGATGTGAATACACTTCGTAACTTGCCCTGGTTGACATTTGACTGGGCGCTAAACCAAAATGTGTAGCTTGGGTGTGATTGGGATTTTTGGGGGAGATTGGTTGCTTCGATGATTAACAAGAACTGAGAGTTGCCTGTTCATACATTCGTAGGAGTATTTACCAATTCGATCAGGAATGCGTGGTTCTAATGGTTCCCAAGACGTGGGCAACTCAGATGTTTGATGTCACCATGGGATATCCTAAACGCAATAGCAAAATGTCAAATCAGGTTGTTGTTGATGTGTCGATATGTCAAACCACTCTCTACCCGGCTATCCTGTGTTTGCCTGGCGTTTGATCCACTTCTAATGTTTTTAGTCAAGATACGAGCAAAAAAACTCAGATGCAGAATAATTTTGGGTACCTATCATCCTGCTTGTCAGCGACATCTGTCTGTCAGTCTGCCTTCCATAAATCGACGTAATTGTCTGTCTGTATGTTTTCTCTTTAACACGTTATTATTTGAAATGAGAATTATTTAGTAGTGAGAATTTTAAAAAAGTCAGCATTTCAAACAAAGGATTCAAAAATGTACCCTTGTCAGAAACTTTCANACTCGGGAACTACGATTCGACGATCACTTCAACCGCTGACTGCACCATCAACAGCAATGGGAATCGAAACGGATAACCACATTACATTTCCGTCGGAATTGGATCCAATTTTGTAACATAGAAGGTCAAACCAATAATGGGCCATTTTCTTTCTGAACCCAGTTGGAAAAGCTTTACATTATTGCTCAGGCGGTTTTGATTTCAACTTCGTTATTTTGTTGCTTTTCCCCCGCGGAGTTTGGCGGCCTTCGAGATGGGAAACACTTTCAGTTACGTATTCTATCACCAGCGAAGTTTCGCTCTCAATTCGTTACGATTTAGCCATTTATTCAAAGTAGCAAAGGGGTTTGTTATGTACTTTAACGACGAGCGCATTCTCAAGATCTCGTCGGACACGTGAATTAGCGTAGGTTGGTTCCACGATCCTCCGCCAGGAGGTACTGTTTCCATATCACATGATCAGACACACCCATCATGGCCATGCACACGTCAGGCCCGTAGCAGCCCTCTGATGAGCGGGGGGGGGGGCCTGCAGGACCGGATCAAGAATTGACAGAAAGGGGGACGGAGGCGGTGAGCACCGAAAAGGAAGTGGGAAGCCCAAACAGGGGGTCGGGGTCCTCCCCCAGAAAAATTTGACAATTTAAGTGCTTTAGATGCATTTTCCTGGGATCTGAGAGCAAGAATATGGACATAGAAAATGGACATTTGGGCCAAAGGTATTTTTTGGAAAAAAAAGTGTGTGGGGGGGCCGGGACCCCCGGCTCCTACGGGCCTGGTACATGGGAATGACAACCTCGCCCCGAGGTCTCTAAATCAGAATCTGGGTACAGTTTGTACAAGAAAGTGGACCCAGGGTACAATTTCACTTGACGACATCGAACCTGGGTACACTCTTCGTGTACCCAGGACGACAAATGACCCCTTCAGCGAGAGTAGAGAGGGTACCCATGAGATGCACACCTTAGATTTGTGCTCGGCTTCCTCGTGGCAGCACTGCTTGATAACGAAGCCTTCTCCGTTCCACACACCGGCATGACCGGCGAGGAATCACGAATTTACCCTAAAAGCCGTTGGTGCTATACAAAGTTATGAAAACTTCGAACAACACAACGCACGGGCTCAGCGAACATGAAAGGTACGCCTACACGTACGTCAGCATCTCTACTGGTGGCTGCCGAGAGTCAGCTACGGTAAAGAAGATATTTCACGGCGTGTTATGTACTCGCTTGATTGGTAGAACAAGTGTGGCGAACCTTATTGTGAGTTTTACTAATAGCCTGTTTGTTTAGGCGCGCTGTGCCGAGACATCCGTCGACAACTGGTAACATGGCAGACGTCAGAGTGATACCCGTTTATAGTGGGCTCTGTGTCAGTATCAATTATGCCTGTGCTTGTTTTACGTTCATTAGGCAACGAGTAGAGGCTTTTTGAGAGGCGCCACTCGACTTTATGGCTAAAAGCTTTAGAAGCATTTTTAGAGATTTTCACCAAATTCTGAAGGTGTATGCTCACAGTTTTTGTATACTGACAAATTAAAGATAATGTATCACGGGTATTTTCGCGGGCCACGAAATTCATTGGTTATTTACATTTTTGTTTTTTGTGTCCAGTCTTTTTTTGTTGTTGGTGGCATGGCCCTCTAGAAAATCTGTTGATACCGAAGTATTCAAATTGGTGCGTTGCCGTGTTCCAAAAGTCCAAAATAACATAATGTAAACATCCATGTTTGAGTGTAAACAGTGAAGTCATGGTACATTATCTTTAAGAGCCAAATGTTGAAGAAAAAAATATCTTTCTTCGAAAATAACATAAATCTTCATTTCAGGCAGCGTTTGATATAAAATCGGTAATCACAACCAAATTGGGACTCATTAAACTCAATTCTAAACCAACAGTTTGGCTATTAATTGTCGCTGTATGTGGAAGAAAATTTGATTATGGTGGTACATAAACAGATGTTGCTAAAGGCATTTACACTACAGTGTAAAAGTAAAGAAGGTCTCCTTGGAAAAAGTGTCTGCTTCCATCATATGCTTCCATCATATGCTTCCATCAGCTTCCATCAGCCAGTGGGCAGCGGTTTCGAAACTGCGGTTGGAGTTTGGACTACACACCATTCACTAAGATTAAAACTTAGGTAATTTACGCTGAATTTGAGTGTGAATTTGGTTGGACTTTGCTTGGGTGCAGTGCATACTCTGTGCGTGCCCTGTGCATAGTCAGTGTGCATTGCATGATTTGCAGCCATACATTACGGCGGCCATTTTGAAGCCTAAATTCTTTGTTCATTTATGGTGAATGTTTACAGTTGTGGCCTGGCCCAAGTGACTTTGCTGGCTTATACTTTTTGAAGGCGAAATGGGAAAAGGCGAATTGAGATAAGGCGAAAGTAATAATAATAATTAATAAATAATTAATAAAACCTAAAGTGCAATTTCTGGACAATCTGGCCATCGTTGGTTGCCGGGGGGGGGGGGGTGAACCGCTTGGTGACACGAACTGTATTCCTCAACGCGGTTACAACCTTCCTTTTCGCTACGATTCTCGTCGTAACAGGCGGACTCACCTCCGGAACGCGAGTTTTTGTCACCTTTTTCTAATTAGCATCCATCAGGCACACTCATCTGCTAACGAATGGGGGTTTCCGCCAGCTGGTCTATGTTTCCACCGTCTCAGACGTCTACAACTTGTTGGTGATGGTCTCACCTGTCTGAAAGCCAAGGCGCCACCAGCTACGGATGTCTAATATATGGCGAGATTCTGCGCAGCTGCAGCAGATGGTTTGTTGGAATGTTTTAGCCAAATGGTAACATTGACCCTTTCCACAGCCAGTGGCATGTATAATAGCATTTACAAGCGTTCCAATCACTCCTACCCTCGCTCAATCCCGAAGGGAGGGAGCCCTGATAGCCGAGTGGTTATCACGTCCGCTCAGCAGCAGCAGCAGCAGCAGCAGCAGCAGCAGCAGCAGCAGGTCCCGGGTTCGAATCCAGCCTGGGCCATATGAAATTTCATTCCCGGCTCTTCACGTCCGTCGCATGGGACAGTAAGCTGTGGTGCCTTGTACCTTGTTTCTTTTCAAGGGCAAGTAAAAGACTCCATCCAAGTGAGGAACGTGAGTAGCTTGAGATGGGCTCATCCGTACTTACATGTACCAGGGCCCTGACGGGAAAAAACAAAGAAACAAGCATAGTCGAACGTGCAAGTGACATCCATGACGTCCACCTTCGTATATATCAAGGCGTGCCAGTGGCAATGTACAGGCTCTAAAGCCCTACAGGCAGCCTCCTCTTAGGCATTTTCATATGTTCATTACACCCGTCCTCTGGCATGAGAATCTAAATCCGGCATGTATTGCAAGTAAAATACGCTAAGACATCAGCATTTGAGGCCAAAACCGTAGGTTGTCGGTTGCTAGTAGCGCCACCAGTGATAAGTGACCACACTCAGATATGAGCCAAATAGCTGCTGTCTTTTGGGTCCCTCATCACAACTAAATAGCAAACAGTGCACAATTATGAATCACAACGAACTTAATTCATACCAGGGGCATGGAAGGACAAGAGCCTGACATGATGCAGGGTATTACATCTTTCTGTGGTTCCAAAAGTTGCAGAAACAGTACTGAATAAGTGAAAGAATGTCACGTCCGAGACCGTGGACTTTCCCACTGGGCCCAGTACAATTTCATTGCAACAAAATTGGCCTTACATGCCTTAGCAGGGAAAGGGTTAAAGGGAGACATCCGAAAGATATTGCCCGACGGGCACTAGTTGTTTTTGTTTTGATTAGCGCACAGCGCCGTCTGTTAATCCACGGTGACACTACGCTATGGCACAGGCCCCTGGAGAGCTACATGTATCAGTGAGTTTAGAACACGTATCTAACCAAAAAAACACTAGTTTGTAAAAATCGGGGTGTGTTTTTAGATACGTGTTGTGTTTTAGATACGTTTGGTTACGTACGTGTTCTAAACTCGCTGATAGCTCTCCAGGGGCCTGTGCCATAGCGTAGTGTCACCGTGGATTAACAGACGGCGCTGTGCGCTAATCAAAACAAAACAATTAGTGCCCACCGGGCAATATCTTTCGGATGTCTCCCTTTAACGGTCACAGCAACTCGTGGTCAAGATCACGCCGTAACGTTATGATAATGAATTAAACCAGACCATGTCCATTTCACCACTAAAAGCTCTTCGTTAAAAGCCTGGGCGCCGGTGATTCCTGAACATCTGTTTGGACGGGATGGCATAGCAACTGGGAAAACAGGCGGATAATTTTTCTGAAAGATTGATAAAACTTGATTTGTTGCGAGTTCAGTTTGCTTTTACGCACGTGTCGCATCGTCGTAAATCAGGGCCGTATCTAGCTTTTGTCGGGGGAGGGGGAGGGGGAGGGTATCTACACTTTTTTGCCATTTTATCGAGCAACGTTTGCAGAAAAACACGTATTTTTCGGCGACGCCTGGGGCCCCTCTGTTCCTATGATAGCAACGGCCAAGTAAGTTACCGACCTTTGCAAATGACCTCGACGAAAAGGCACTGCGCGAGGCAGATGTACAGTACATGTACATTACGTACCAGAGGAGAAAGTCCGTGGAATGATCGCCCGGGACATAATAGTCTGCTTTGTTATGGCTAGTTCGAGTGGTCCTCGTCCTAGATGCCATCGGACTTAAACTCCCTACGCAGTTGTGTACCACGCCCCCTTCGGTTTACCCGCTGTCCGCAACTGCTTCACTTCGTAAACTTCGCCGCGTTTGGTCAACAGATGGCGCTGAGAGAGTCGACCAATGAGAGCGCCGAGCAACCCGAAGCCAAGCTGGCCTGAGACACTTTTTCATTGGCTGAACTGATCAGGTGATCTAATAGCCATGGTAGCACAAGAACATCCGTTGCCAACGGGCCAAAGAGTTCTGAAAGCAGCGTGCTGATAGGCTATAAAACTCGCGCCAGGCCCTGACGCCATCTGTTGACCAAACGCGGCAAATTCTACGAAGTGAAGCAGTGTTGTGGGGAGCGGTAAACCGAAGGGGGCGCGGTACACAACTGCGTAGGGAGTTTACACCCGACTCTGATAACTGCCACACCGGTCTGCAAAATTGCAAACTTGAGGAAGTCGTCGTGTCGTTATAGAAACGACTCCAGTGAAAACAGCGCTCAACACAAGCAACGAATTTCAACGAATATCATGAATGATATTCTCACAAAGAAAAATATGGAGAATGCATGAAGCATTTCCTTTCCAGATCTGTGAATGGGGCATAAGTAGCCAATAATTGGCCTGAGAGACTCCCCGATGGTGTCACCCCGTGGGTGGTGGGCCGATCATGACGCCACGTGATCGACGAAACAATGCATGAATGCGGACACGATAACGTCCCGTTTAAGATGTTTGATAGGGCCCAGACATGAGTTATTAGGGCGCCATGAAAATCAATGTCTGACTGGAAAATGTCGGTATCTGTCTGTTACTCAATAAGAGAAACTGGAGTGCAACGTGGCCGAAGTTGCCCAGGAGAAGGCGGACATCGTTGATCTTTAGGTTGAAATTCAGACGACCCAGTCGCCATCGTTGGATATGTCAAGGATTCAGTCACGTTTCGGTGTGAGTATTAGGGAGGTTTAGAAATCAAACGATAAACCTAAACGTTAACGACAAGTTATTTTTGTAACAAAAATGCGATACAAAATGCGATATAAAATCTGGTTACGGTAATGTGTAGTATGAAAAATAACGTTGTCGTAAGTTTACATTTGTCGCTTGATTTCTAAACCTCCCTATTGACGTGCTTTGTCGTCCAAAAATACACTTGTTTGTAAGATATCGAATCGAGAGCTAAGCGCCAAAATATGGCATATTAGTGAGGTTTAGAAATCAAACGATAAACGTAAACTTTACGACAACGTTATTTTTCATACTACACATTCACCAGATTTTATATTTGCATTTATTGCATTTTCGGTACAAAAATAACGTTGTCGTTAACGTTTACATTTATCGTTTGATTTCCTAACCTCCCTATTAGCTCTATAGACAACATTGGGCGACTTTAGTGTGGAGCAGGAGAAAACCGGAGTGCCCTAGATCCTCCGCTTTTCAAGAATTGTCCTCTCTATCACAAGAAGAGCGGGTCCGACCGGTAATCGAATCCGGAACCTCAGACGCGACAGGCGCCGATGTTCCACTGCACCACTCCTGGCCGACAGTCCATGCACTGACTTGTACTTGCTGTTTCATCAATAGACCTGCATCCGAGGTGCAGACGACAGCCAAATATGTCACGTGACTGTCTAATCCTCCAGACATACCCCAGCCAATGGATGTATAAATTGATGATGTATCTATTTGCGTTTGATTGGCCAAGTGAGCACACGCTGATTTTAAAAGTTGGTCACGGACCGTCAATTCGTATCACGATGAGATCATGATAAAAGCAACGGTACAGTGATACGGAGTTGCTTGCCTCTGCTAATATTGCTGATTGCGATTTATTGCCTTGCTTTCGACACATCATGCATTGCAACTTCCAAATCACAGTTGCAGACCAGACGAGACGAAATTCTTGATTGCCAGGCGCGGATCCACAATTTCGGAAAAGAGGGGACGCACTGTGCTAGAAACATTGAAATCTGTGCTGAATTTCAATGATTTGCTCCAAATTTCAGAATTTCACGGTCAATTTTACAGATTTGTGGCCGAAAGGGGGCGTGCCGCACGCCCCCTTGGATCCACGCCTGATTGCTGTACATTTCTGCGGGCATTTCCAGGCGCGGATCCGGGGGGCAAACTCGGCCCGTGCCGCCC
>NMRB01001072.1:12824-54030 GCA_002633025.1 Notospermus geniculatus | reverse complement strand
ATAGCTTTGTTATCCTCAGAAATGGAATCAAGGCATCAGGTTCACAGAGATTCATGTACCCCCCCCCCCACCACCACAAAAAAGATTGAAGCTCGTGCCTATTACGTAAAGCCAAAATTCAGGCAATGAGAGACATCTGGTGGCAACATACGAAGTGTATCCCTCAGTAACTTCATCGTTCGCAGTACCTAATATTGATTCCTTTATTATATCATGATATAAAATATTAGTGAAGAGACTGCGATCACCACCAGTGGGAATCAGAATGATACACTTTTACCTCGATCCACGGCATATTGTTTCTAATCCACCAACAGTCTAATGACTTCTAGAAGAACTAAACGTTGAGACCGCTGCTCAATTGACTTGTTGAAAACTTGAGGAAAATACTAATCCGCCCGAGGCACTGTAATCACGCTATAAATCCTTGGAAGATAAATATTAGCTTTAGGTAATTTTATGCCAGTCATTAAATCGTGGTGTCAGTGACGATGGAGTGATTTGAGTGGAAGCATAACAGTGTTACTTCGAGTCCACAAACTCTGTCCTTTTTTACGTGCAGTAATATTTGACTAAGATTTTTCCGACTTGAACGGCCATCTTCTGTCAACTATAGTTGCCACACACGATGGCCGACTCCTTCATACGACTCGAATCCTGATGTCTATGCCAAGCTCATGTCCAGTTAGTAAAGAAACCTATATTTTTGCAATAAACCCTAGTGTTATGTTTAAAAAACTTAGTTTTTGTGGATAAAATATAGGTTTATCTGAAAAAAACTACGTTTTCTCCCTAAAAAACCGAGTTTTTTTCATAAAACCAACTTTTATAGGAAAAAACTTAGTTTTTCCCATCATAAACTATATGTTTTTGAAAAAAATAGTTTTTGTCAAAAAACCTATATTTGTTTATGACTAACCTGTTTTTTTACCAAACAACCCCATTTTAGCGACAAAAATGCAAGTTTCCACACTGAAATGTCCAGTTATTCCATAAAACCAAGTTTATCACTCAAAAAAATAGTTATTGTAATTAAACAAAGTTTTACGTCTTTAAAAGTTAGGTTTTTGATAGAAACCTAGGGCCATATTCATAAAGGGTGTTTAAGACTTAGACGCGTGTAACTTCACTAAATGCACACATTTCCACCATGAATTTGACGAAGTTACACGCGTCTACATGTAAGTCTTAAACACCCTTTATGAATGTGGCCCCTAGTGTTTACAAATAGAAACCTACCTTTTTAAACCTCGACCCCCACAGACCGATGATTTCGCCTGGACGAGGTTGGCAAAATACCCGTCCCAAGCTGTGATGTGCGTGCAACCATATACATCATATGGTCCTGGTTCCGGAATTTGCTATCCTCGTCCCCAATACGATAACAAAATCGTATACATAGGGACGATGTAGAAAATATGTTTTTGTACGCCGTTTGTCCAGTTATTCAAGAAACTTATATTCTTTACAAAAATACTGGTTTTATTGAAGAAAAAAATAAGTTTTTTTCTGTAAAACCAGGTTTTTTAAGCAGAAATGTAGGTTCCATGGCTATTTGCCAAGTTATTGCCGAAAAACTAACATTTAAAAACACTAAGTTTCTTACCGATGATTGAAAAACATGTATTTTAAAACTAGTTTTTTTGGTGAAAAATCCAAGTTTTATTGTAAAAATATAAGTTTTATGTAAAAAACTAGGATTTTTAGGAGAAAAACTTAGTTTTATCAGAAAACCTATATCTTATGCACAAAAACTAAGTTTTTTAACAATAAAACATTGCATAAATATAGGTTTCGTTAATAACTGGACAATCCGCTTGCCATAGATGTCCACGTAAATGTCATCTTATCCAACAAGGACGATTCCAAAGGCGATAAACGACTTTTTTTAGAATGAAAAGGCTGATTCGTCTTATCAGGCCACTTTGCTTCCATTTCAAGTAATTCCATTGGATAACTATCATGTTATACGAACATCACTTGTTGCCATTGCAAAAAAGTGGTTCTTGTCTAAGTGACCTTTCCATCAGCGTATTATCGACGCAATCTAAAAATGAAGGAGGGCTTCGAATTGGGTGAGATAAATGTTTCAAGGCAAAGAGGGATTTCAATTTGAATTGCTAAGTTAGGTTTGGTTTGGTTCGTTCTGTTTTTGTCGTCATGTGGGAATAGGTTGCATGTATCGATATTTCCCAAACGTAGTATTCTTTCTGCGCTTGTCAAAGAACGAGATGGCTAGTCACTGTTGTACATCTTCACTGAGTTCAGGTAAAGACTCGGCTTCTCCTCCCTTGACCTTCACGAAAGCAAACCACATTCCGTGTTCAACGTGTCGTGTGCAAAAAAATTGATTTCCCCGGTCCCAAAAATAGCAACCAATCACGGCAAAGCTTGCATCAGCAGCTCGGATACATGTATGTTGTTGTTGACATCCAACACCCACGTGTTTCCGGTAATGACGTTGACCAATCAAAATTTAATAAAATGACATCATTGATTTTTTCGGAGAAACGAGGCTTCTGATTGGGCGCACGAGAAAATCCCAAAGTGTTGAACACGGAATCCCTGGCTCCTTGCTGCAGAGTGTAGGAAGAGGTTAGCCGATTTCAAACGACACATTATGCAGAATGCTGTTGTAGGCCTACTTGCGCATTTCTTAGGACTCCTGTCTCAAGAAAGATGTGACTTCGTAACTTGCCTTGGTTGACATTTGACTGGGCGCTAAACCAAAATGTGTAGCTTGGGTGTGATTGGGATTTTTGGGAGAGATTGGTTGCTTCGATGATTAACAAGAACTGAGAGTTGCCTTTTCATACATTCGTAGGAGTATTTACCAATTCGATCAGGAATGCGTGGTTCTAATGGTTCCCAAGACGCGGGCAACTCAGATGTTTGATGTCACCATGGGATATCCTAAACTCAATAGCAAAATGTCAAATCAGGTTGTTGTTGGTGTGTCGATATGTCAAACCACTCTCTACCCGGCTATCCTGTGTTTGCCTGGCGTTTGATCCACTTCTAATGTTTTTAGTCAAGATACGAGAGAAAAAAACTCAGATGCAGAATAATTTTGGGTACCTATCATCCTGCTTGTCAGCGACATCTGTCTGTCTGTCTGAATGTCTGTCTGCCTTCCATAAATCGACGTAATTGTCTGTCTGTATGTTTTCTCTTTTTTTCTCTTTTTATGGTTCCCGATCACCAAGATCGGGAACCATATTGTTTTTGGTCATGGTGTCTGTGTGTGTGTCTGTGTGTGTGTGTGTGTGTCCGTCTGTCACGCCTTCATATCTTATCTCCTTCAACAGCTACAGCTATGGTAGCACATCCTACCCCTAGGTTTGTCAACCTGGGCAATCCAATGAGCTAATCATTTTCAACATCTGATGTCTCCATCATGATGTAATCAACATATCAGACTTGAAATTTTGTCCGTCACGCTTTTATCTGATGCTATTACTCGGCTCCTTTAACACCTAGAGCAACAGAAACAAGTTCTACCCTTAGGTTTTCATACCCTAGGAATCGAATGGACTGATTACTTTTCATCTGAGATGTAGGGGTCATGGTGATATCGATATCACAAATTTGATATTTTGAGATAACTTGCCATATTGTCAACTGAGCAACATGAAACAAGTCTCAGGTCATGCCTGCTTATCCAAGGACTGGACTGTGTTAAAATTCTCAGCCTCACGTGTCCAGGTGATTGAAATATCGTGAGATTTTGATATATCAAACTTGATAATTTGAAATATCTCTGCCTGTGGTAGAGATAGAGGCATGATATCAGCCATACTTAGGTTATTGATGATGCCCATTTAGATTATGCAACGACCGTGACGATCAGAGGTCAAGGTCAAGGTCAAACTTGGTAATTTGAAATATCTCTGCCTGTGGTAGAGGTAGAGGCATGATATCACCCATACTTAGGTTATCGATGATGCCCATTTCGATTATGCAATGGCCTTGATGATCAGAGGTCAAGGTCAAGGTCAAATTTATAATTTGAATATCTCTGCCTGTGGTAGAGGTTAGGTTAATTCCTTTTTCTGTACCTTTTTACCTAGTACCTTCTTTTACCCAGTACCTTGTAACTGTACCTTTTTACCTAGTACCTTTATTACCTAGTACCTTTTACCGGTACCTTTTCTACGGTACCTTTTTATCTGATCTCTATCAACGTGCCTTGGTCTCTGTCAATGTACCATTCATGTACCGGTAGAAGCACCTGTACTATCGGGAACCATACGACATTTACAATGTCATCTTGTTTTCTGTCTGTATTCCACACACTATAGACATCATTACATACTTCAATATAATGCATGTACATGTACATCATGTAGCGAACTTTTTGCCACATTCATAAAACATGGGACCGATTTCAGGAATTGACAAGAATGATTATGACAGTGATAGTCTAGGAGACAAAGGTAGAATGAATATAATTATTACAGATTTGGTGCTATCACAGATTAGATGGTTGGTCACTTCTGAGTTTGATATATGGGCAGAACTCCTCGAAAGAATGACCCATCCCAGATAAAACCCCGTGATACAAATTATCTGGTAAATAAGCTCCTTCTAATCGAGTTCGTCTGTTTGTCAAGCTGCACAGCTATTCAAACTTGCAGATTTGCAGATAATGTGCATTGAAGAATGCCAAGCACTGTGAGAAAACCACTGGTCAGCGCTAATGAAGCGATGTCGCACAGCTGACATAAAAAAGGTTAAATTGAGAGAGTTGCTTTATTCTTTGAATCCAGCTTAAAGGGAACTGGTTGTGCCAGTCAAGGTGTCTGAATAGACAATCAGATGCCGCCATCTTGAATCTATGACGGTATTCACATCAAGAATTTATTGCCGACTAAGAGCATATTTGCGCAACTGCTGTGGCTTCGCTGCCTTCAAACATCATTTAGAACACGGTCAACTGCAAATGTAGGTTTATCTATAGGGTTGAAATTCGCTAAAATACGAAATTTGTAATTTTGAAATTGTGAATTTCGTGGCCCACGAAATTATTCTTAGTCTCATTTTTGACTGCCACGACTAATTCCCTTTAAATGACTCACGATATCTTACAATCTTTCCGAATGGATTTCTATCCTACTGACGAACTTGATAATTTGATGATTTATCACAGAGATACAATGCCGACTTTCCTCTTTGATTGATGAGGTTAGATCAAGAAGAGAGGAAAGGTCAAGACGAGTATCCACTTCCTCATGGAATATGCTACCCTAGTGGAAATTTGGAATTGTCAATTTAGAATTCCCAAACGGGTAATTAGCTGATCGTGCACACTCCTTCTTCTGAGCGGTTTTCTATCTTCCAAGCCAGTGTTTCTCCCATTACCTATTTTATTTTCTATTTGCAGCAATGGTTTTTTGTCCTATTTATTTCACGAACCATCTTTGGGATTTGTAATGTGGCATTGAATGCTAATTTTACAACTTGGGTCAGGCATCGACGCGAGAAACGCAGTTGCTTTTTTGTACTGATTCATAACTTGCAGGGAATTTATTCTTGCATCGGTTGTGGTAATTCTGCGTTGCAGGAGCATTGCACGGTACATTCATTCACTGCCTCGATCGATGCCACCCGTTAGTCTCCGTTTTGCGCTTATATTTATTAAGATCTTAAAAAATGACGTGGCTATAATAGAGTGTTCAGATCACTGCTGTGTTATCACTCATCTATTTGCTCGGCCATTTCGTGGGCTGTCAACTTACCCCGAAGAACTTCAGTGCGTGTCACTTTTCCACTTAGTGTAGGCTGAAATTACGTTGATCCTGATGAGGTCACGCCGTGTGACGTAAAATACCTAGCCATCCCACATGTACCGGTAAATAAAAGTGTTTTTCACATTGAACTGGCCAAAGGTACTTAGTTGAATCAGGAATGTGACCAGATCACATTTACCAAGAGGTAGTGGTCATGGTGGTGTTGCACAACACAGACTTGAAAACAGATTATAGCCCTTGTTACACTACATAAAAAACCCGTGTCGAACCCGGGTTTTTTCTGTCCACACCTGTTAAAAACGCGGTGTAATAATCCCCTCCGAGCTCGAACGGGTTTTGGAGGGCTTAATTTAGGTCCCCGTCACAAAATTTGAGTAGCGTTGACGGGCACCGGGCCTGAGGAGGGATTTTTCAGAGTTGGGCTAGACCCGGGTGTAAAAAAAACCCGGGGATTTCTATGTAGTGTAACCACGGCTTATAGCTCTTTCATGGTGTCAGCCATGACACTGGCTGCCGAGGGTTGTGTAACATTATTATTTGTGATCATGCCATTACAGTTTAGTGACAAGAGGTCAGCCAAGTACCTTTGGCCAGTTCAGTGTGAAAAACACTTTACATGTAACTATTTTATTCGAATTTTTACGATCAATTCTAAAACATACCTTGGTTTAATACCTAAATACCGGTACGTCATTTGAAAATCTATTCCCATTTTCTTATTTCCCGTGAAAATGACTCGTGGGCCAAATTGCATACCCCACGTTCCATCCAATGAACTTACAGATTCAAATCCATAGACGTTATTAATCGGCTTACTGCCACGTGACGAAATAACAATAGCGGCAACTCGCCCAGGAAAAAGCCAATTCACCAACTATATTAGCGATAAAGAAGGTACAAGTGACGAGGCGAATATAGGAATGCGCTGCATGAAATAATTACTATAATCTGATGCGTACAGGAAATTGGTTGACCATATTAGATTCAAAGAAAGGAAGTAACCCTCGTGTGACCAGGCTCTCAACTTCCGTCCAGTGTCCAATGGGTCAACAACACGATTTATAAACAAGGACTATTTCAATGAACACGAGATGGTATCCTTGAATATATCAGCTATGTCGGTCATTGGCGGCTAAGTTTTTTTTATATCGCTTGACATGCGTGTTCTGCATCATACATCTGCGTATGAATGTCAAGCAATAAGGTTTCACCGACTAAAATCAATTCTGGATCCGTCCTTTTCTTATGGAAAGTGTTAATAGACATTTTGCTGAATATTTCATTCACGAATCACGTTTGCTGGCAATCAGCTTCGACGCCGATGTTTATTTGGTAAACGTGTCAACACTCACTAGAGTTTGCTGAACGAACAACCAAAATATTGTCGGGCAAACTGTGTCAGTGTAAATGTGCTATCATTTACTCAATGTCGTGTTTCGTTCGCAGGCGAACTGACTCGTTTACTATTTCAAGTCACACTGCAAGTCGTCGTGCAAGTATACAGAAAAAAGATAAAAACATATACAAGTAAATGTTGGCGATTTTAGTCACCGGCAACACTCAATTCAATTTCACATGATGAAAATATACGGCCGTTCATTCCTGGGTCATTAAGCACTGCTTTCGTCACGACTTTTGATGGCGTGCACATTGTACGCCTGTGATAGCCTACAACTGTTTCTTAATCATAAGGCCTTTTTACACGGTGCCGGTGCATTCCGGATCGAGACTATATAGATTGAGGAGGGTTCGGTTATTTTTCCCCGTGTAAAAGAGAAACAACTGACCTCCGGCTTCCTCGGACCAGTTCAGTTCGTCGCGTGAGTCTCGGGAAGGTGGAGGTAGGTGGAGGTAGGGTCAGGCTGGTTATTCTCCCGTGTAAAAGCGAACCGACCTCCACCGGCCTCGTGCGGGATTGAGCACGCTACATGTACATGAATGGCATCACTGGCGCATTTGCTGTAAGTTACCTGTGAAGAAATCACTCACGAGATTTCTCAAGCACTGCTCATGTTGTTAGAAGCATAGTTTATCGATTTTTAGTGATTATTTTTGGGATATTTCTTACTTGCGATAACTGTAAATGTTGATACACGCCATCTAGTGGCACGCATTTGAACGAACCGACCTCGAACTAGATCGAGGCGGGTTATTGAGCCCGCACCGTGTAAAAGCGATCAATCCATCCTGAACCGAACCCGCCCGAGGTTTCCTCGAACCAGCACCGTGTAAAAAGGCCCACAGAAACAGCAGACAGTGTTTCGGATTATATTGCTAGCAGGTCTGACATTTGATGAACACCAACGTAGGAGTGGTGTTACCAGAGCTATCTCAATAAATCTACCCTTGTTTAATCGACCTATTAGACGGGCAAAAACATTCAATACAAGGTTACGAATACCCGTAGGCATTATTACTCGCCCCCTGTTTGTCGATTACAAATTAATATTTAATATCCCGATCGGTTCATTTTCACATTTAGTTACAATGAAATTAAGCGCAGAACCCGAGATGTGCAATATCGTATGGTCATTAACCCGACTATAACCCGAACAAACTGCAGGAGACTACCGCCGTGGTTGCTTGGCATTAAAATATTCATAATGCCACGACTGGCAATTTCCGTAAGCTGTCTTTGGCACAACAACTAATTTCTTTACTCTGCGTGTTGCCTTGTGATATTCGGCTTCGGAGAAAAATCTGGTCGCTGAAGACAAAGCGTTATTTGAATGAAGGAATAAGAAATTGAAACGTTCCTTTTGATGAAATATGCAACAGGCATTTCTTCTATTCCTTCCAGTGACAGAAATATTGTGAAAAAACACCATCATTGGCGGATGAATCAACTTCCTGGCGTTGTGCAGATGAGATTTGACATGTCATGATCTCTGGAGCTCTAAGAAAAAGTTTCAATTGAATAAAACGGTGTTTAGAAGCACTTGTGTGACGCACACCACAGTGCACTTCAACCATTTGGGTCGTGAACTTTAATAGGCCATCACAGAAGGCCTCTATTACATAGAAGTACATGTATACGTTATACGAAAACGCCGGTTAACAAAGGCTTCAAATAGATTTACGGCCGTGAAGCCATTGTTAACCGGCGTTTTCGTCTACCGTATACTTCTATCAAAAATAGATAAGAGAGGAAAAATGAACAACTCTCATTTTAGGAATATCATGACTTTTTGGAATAAAACCTCCATATCTTCAAAACCACTGGTCGGATCTGCTTCATAGACAATGATAGATGGCTCGCTGAGAAGAGAACTTCATACACTATTATAATATCCAACTGTTTCCATTGCAATACATTCTTCCATTTGTGTCTTACTGCTATGTAATAGGGGCCTTATATACATGAGTAATATTTACCATTGCAAAGGCATTAACTACCAATATCATATAATACATACTACTCAACAACTTCGGAGATACTTTGATACACGTAACAGTGGAAAAACGGCTTTCAACTGACCGCCTGATGTTCCATGACATTCAACAGTAATTGTGGTAACTGGAAGTGTACTACATGTAGTAATACTATGATGTTATTCAATGGCGGACATGACGAGGATAGGTGACTCATGTTCTCGTAATGAAGGCGAGACGTATGTCGTTTCGGCCATTTGAATGGGATACAAATGACGGGCAATTTTTCACAAACGTTGCCGCAGTGTCATCAGTATGACACGGTGATTGCTTCGCGACATTGCAATTACTTGGTGTCTGACCATATAATAATCGCTTCTGTGCCCGTACATATACTCTGGAATACAGGTACGGGACGTGCATATCAAGTTATTTGAACTTCACGGATTAAAGGTTACCTGAAAGGGTTTCATCCACGCCTGGTTTTCTGTCTAATACTGTAGAGCATTAATCAGGCAGCATGAAACTGAAAACCGCATGAAAATCTGATCACCCATTTCCAAGTTATGGGAATTTAAAAAGGATGACTACTATACACCCTGGCAACCATGTCAGGCAGCGGAGAATAGCACTTGTGATGTCATTGGATTTTTTAAACATATAAAAAACATTAAAATAACTCTTTTAACTTGGGCAGATAGTTGTAGTTTTGATGTATTTTTCTTGTTAAGTCAGTCGTACTGCAGTTATTTGCTTAATATGGATTCTGAGGGCAATATTTGAATTTCTGGATAGCACATTTGACTCATGAACCCGCCGCCTGGACAACCATGGATACCAAGTTGTTTGGTTGTCATGTAGAAACAGCATCATACGTTTGGTATAACACTGTAATTAATGATCCAATCTTCATGCAACTATCACTGAATTGATTTTTTCTTGAACCACTTTTCAGAGAAAAAAATCTTGAAAAAATGCCTTTCAGGTTACCTTTAACTCTGTTACTGGTTGTTTTGTTGGCAGGGCTGGCCGTCGCTCCATTCGTCCAACAGTACACCATTTACCATGTCACGAGAGAACCCATGATGACAGGTGATTATAAGCTACTTCATGAAGCACATATGATTACATATGCATATACATGTAGAATGGTGTGATGACGTCTTGAGTAGTATGGGGTGGTCGTCATTTAACCCTTTTCCGCCCGGATTAATTTGAAAAGAGTACATTGTGTAACATGGATTTCTCATGTGTTTACAAAAACGCGCCTAGCTCCCCAATATTGCAACCAAAAGCGGTGCCAAACCACTCATTCTGGAGGCAAAATGAGGCACGACCTCATGTAGGTTTGCTTGTTCCAAAATGTCTGTGAGAGAAATAGGCCAGAGCCAAACATGCAAGTTGCCTACGTTTTGGCCAGGTTGCCAATCTTTAAACGTCTATCTCTCGAAAACCGTTGCTCTACGCGTCTGAAAATTTGCGAAATTTGCCCTACTTTTTTTCTTCTCTTTCTTTTGGCGCTAGTTGCGTGTTCGTAGCTGCTTCCGTACCGAAGATATAGCCGTTTTGTCACAAGAAGTCAGATTTGCACTTTGGAGTCAGTCAATCTAGACCCTAGGACAAACGTTAAAACGCAATTTACCCAGGTTTCTTCAAACAGAGCAAAATTGCGTATTGGGGGGGGGGGGGGAGTCTCGCATAAAAAAATATGCAAACATCAATCGGTGTACTGGTTACGATTCTGGGTTAATTTGAATGTCCGAGGGGGTGTGGTGCAGGCCACGCTCGCCAAACGGCGAGTTAGGGCGCGTAAGGGTTAAGGGCTTTATATACAGTACCTACTCAGCGACAGTGATTAAAATTTGTGTAGGTGTAAGGACCGCTCTTTCACCATGTGACAGTGATAGAAGACAGCATTTCGCTTTGATAAACTTGCTGCCGGGGTTTATGTTCCGCGTGAGTACGATGGCTACCCACGCAACTGGAATGACGGAAACTTGTCTTCGTAGAATCTGTCATCGTAGAAACACGGGCGTTCTGCTCCGATCGAATTCTCCGACAAAGGTATCACGGATCCGCATAGTTTTCTATGAATAATAAATCAAATATACAATAATCGTCTCGCTAATACAAAATTAGCATCCTGATTTCCCAATTTCCGTAAAAAGTGCCCTAACAAAAATTTCACACAACTAAAACAGAATCCAAATCAGCCGTCATTTATCACCTAACGGGCTATATCCAGCTATACGTTTCCTTCTGATGTTTCTGCCTGACTAAATGCACCCAAACTGCATTAAAATAGGATAACAAGTAACTCAGATTTATTGCATATAGATTTGCGCTTGTCCGCTTCATTTCATTTCATGACGCATGGCGTGCTTCCGTCCCTACAGATTCCTGACTCCTCGGTACATTATTTCATACCAACACGCCGTGGGCCTTATTTCAAATCAGCGTTTGAAAATTTCCAATCCAAGACGTGCTTTGAGAAACAAATAATCATCGATATAAAGAAAACGCATTATAGCGAATATTACTCCCCGGCCTTTTGAGGCTAGATGAGGTTTTCTTAAATCGCATCGATGTGGTCTTAACTCGAGAAGAATCACACATGTGGAATGTTTTCTGAGGCGGTATTTGTTGAAATCGCCGAGGGAAGTTGAAGCAATCAACGCCTGTGACAGGGAACACTTTATCAATATAACGGAGGGCCAAGGGCACTTCACTCATCATTCAGGATTTCCACACGTACCCTTTATACACAATCGACAGGAGTACCAGGGTGGAACAGAATTAGTGGCTCTTACGTCAGATCTACTACTTCGGCGTCGCCAAGCGGATAAGACGCTAAATCCTTGTTCCGTCATATCCACAACTAGTCTCGCGCAGCCAGACCCTCGGTTGGGAGACCGAGGGTCTAAAACTTGTGTGATGCTGCTTTGCGCACGACTGCTCCCAGCCCATCATATCATCCCCCGACCCGGCGAGGCATCGGTCTTTTGCAAATTTCTCGACAAAGACGACACAGTTTTCCTGTGTCTATCTCCTTTAGTGTCATTAATGGAGGATCAGATCACCAGTGCTGCGGAGAAAGACCTCCATGGTGCGATCAAGGTATTACCAAGCTTTGCTTCTGACTGAAGTTCGTTGAATTGAGCGCCGCCATTTTGCAATCATGTGACCCCCAAAATGACCAATCAGCATGGCTGTAAACATCTGGATTCAAAATTGACCAATCAGCGTTGATACCAGGATTCCGGTCTTCTCGTAACAAAAATTGTCGAGGTTGGTCTCAGTCTCAGTCTCTGTAATGCTGCGCAGTTCGCGCATGCGTATTACAAAGACTGAGTTCCTCAGTCTAATCCACAACCACTTATCGTGGTCCGTACCCGAATGATCTCGTCTTGCTAATTTGAAACTGAGTCGTTAAGGGCGAAACTATTTGTCATCTCTGGCTATCGTGATACATCAACATTATATTTCCTGTCATCGACAGGATGTACTCTTGTAGTCCTCTTAACGCTGACCTCAACAACTCACATCTTTTCAAACGCCTGGTTCGAAAGATCAATTTGGCGTTTGAACTTGCTAAGTATGTCGTAGATTGACGATAAGACCTAAATGTGGCATTTGGGATTGCATCTACGATATTAAATCTTAGAAATGCCATCATGAAATCAATTTGCCGGCGTTGGATGGAGTGAACTTCTCAGCTTATGTTTTGTGAGCTTCGTCCTCCGTCGTAACTCATGCAGCCAACTTGGTTAACCCTTTAATGGTCGAATTTTTTTTAGCGTCCACCAGTAATATCAATATACCAATTAGGACTCTATATTCTATTGTAACTATGTAAAACCATACATTTTTGGAAAGGTAATGAAGCATTCTATCCAAATATCCCAAAATATGGAGTTGTTTCTTGGTTTTATCTCCTTTTGGACGATCACAAACCGTCTGTGCCACCCCACCTACCTGAACCTTTGGAGAGCCCTGTCTCAACGGGGAATCCCCTGGGGAATCCCCGAATCTTCGTCGATCGATATTCCAAACGAGACTCGTTGAATACGGCACTCAAAACCGTTGCAGTGTTCAGATTCATTCAATACAAGTTGTTTGAAGCCATCACCCCCCAAAATCAGGTTTGTCCCTCAAGTTCAACGCACAATTCTTCCATGAAATAGTCACAGGAAAGCGCTGGCAATGTGTCAGTGACTTAGCACACATCGTAGAGCGATCGCAGCGCCATCTTCATGAAGCTTGATGAACTAACGATCTCATCAGCTATGTTTAGCTCATGCATATGCAAATCGTACCGTATGGTACGATTGACCATTAAAGGGTTAATGGTTTTAATCGGAAAACATGCAAACTTGCCCAGTGACTTTACACTTATGCATTCTATACAAGGTGTCCCAAAAAAACGCAACCGCGTACTTCCACTCAACTAGCACGCACATAATTGGTATGGATGAATGGAGAATCTTCTTAGAAGCAAAATGGACTAAGATTGTCCGATTCGGTTCAGTTGTTTTGATTCTAGAGCCATTTTGGTGAGGCAAAGTCAGCACGTCCCATTGCATGATTGCCAATCAATTCCTTGCACTGATTGTGGTGAATACACAAAGACAGAACAAAGGAATAACTTAAACATTGAAATTGTTACTTTCACCATTCATTATTACATAGCGTTTAGAACCCTTTTCCCTGACCTGATGTAATTTGCCGTTCAAAACAACGTCACAGTTTTAATCCCCTATTATCAACTGGGCCTGACTTTGCTTCACAAAAATGGCTCTAGAATCAAAAATACTGAACCGAATCGGACCATCTTGGTCTCGTTTTGCTCTTAAGACAATTCCCCATCCACACTTGCACCTACACCCACTAATGATGTAGGTGCAAGTTTCGTAGAAGTATGCGGTAGTTGCGGTTTTTTTTGGGGGGGGGCACCCTCTATTATTAGTTTTAGACAATATTCTTCGGAAGTAAGTTCTGCAGTTCAGAAGACAGTATGCGATGGTGCTGATTCGAGCATTTTGCCTCTTTAAGAGGAATAATGAGGTGTATAGGGTCATGGCAATGAAAGGAGCACGAAAACGAAATTCTGACGCTGTGTCATATACCGTTCTACATTTCACGTGGACTGGGCAGACCTTGCAGAAGCTATTGAAATATATCGACAACATAGCACTGCTTTGAAATCCTGGCGAAATCGCTTGCAAGATATAAGATAAAGAACAAAATTAATAGAACAGTTTATTTCATAAACCAGCATCGCAATGATGTACGTTATTACACCCTCTCTTGCACGCTCTGGATTGACTTCTGTACCAACTACTGTGTCAAAATGTAAGACAAAATGAAAGAAATATGGCAACACGGCGAAGAAGTACGCGATGGTCACTGTCATGACCATCACAATGACATATCTATCATCGTTTCCTTTTTTCCTCGTTGACCCTATTTGCTCTGACTTCCTTCGAAACAGGCAAATTGCAATGGTCGAATTCAAGACGAACAAGAGAAGAAAAGGTACAATGAACCCCACAATGGAATGGGCTAATTCGTACTTTGTTTGAATGTCACCAGGCAGTAACATGACACACTCAAACGGATGGTCTCCATGTTGGGAACGTGGGCCTCTGCTGTATACGATATCTGGGGTTGCGAAAGCAAACAGTAGCAGAAACAAAACCACTGCGAATATCTTCGTAGATTTGAATGTTGTTAGTGTCGCTGCTTTGAGAGGAAAAACAATAGCTAGCCATCTGATAGAAGTGATAGAAACTATTGTCCACGACGACATTTCTGGAGTGAAATTGACAATGAAGCTAATGAATACGCAAATAGGGTCACCTATTAGTGAAATCAATGTTGGCATTGCGTTTGCTGTCAATATAATCGAAATGGCGAGTAGAGTGAATGTGTCTAGAATAGCCAGAATCCTCAGATAGAAGCAACTTACCTGTTTTCTATACTGGGGTAGTGATAGAACTATTAAAGTGAATGCATTATTTAGAAAACCGAAGACTGCTATGATGGGTGCAAGGTAATGGCTGCTTACGTATTTTAATGAGTCGAGAATGTCCGCAGGAGGGATATGATGCGCAGTCGTTGTGCCTGTTACGTTAATTATGCGTCGATCCATGCTATATTCAACTCGTTACGAAGATGAACAGCGTTTAATATGTGTACTTTAGGCTTTCAAATCGTGTAAATCGTCGAACGAGGATGAGGTATCCATGAATTTGAATTCCAATCAGGATGGTCGGCCATCAGAAAGAAGTTCCAGCATAGAAATGTTTTCAGACATCGGCTGCCTATTGAAAGCAATTTCGTCTAGAACTCAGCGACCTCTCAAAGGGTCCCACGGAGATGACGAACCTGCATACAATAGTGAGGTTTCGCAAATCTGACGAAACACGAAGTACGAAATTCGAAATTGGACTTCATTCCATGACGTAATGTATTTCCGGAGATGGTTGGTACCACAAATATCGCCTGCTGCTAGAGCGTCTTTTAGCGTATGACGTTAGACCGATACAGTTACGTGATGTGTATTAAACTTTGAAATTTATCTTCCGTTTCCACTTCGTATCTACGAAGTGGAAATTTAAAGCTTCAAGACGCACCATAATTCTCTCGGTCTTACAATGATATACTAAAAGACGCCCTGGCAGCAGGGACATTGTGGCACCTACCATCTCCTGAAATACATTAGATCCTAGAAATGAAGTTGAATTTCGTATTTCGTACTCTGTGTGTTTCGTCAGGTTTTCAAATAACCTCAATAATATGTGAGAGTCAACGAATCAATAACATAATTTAAATATAATTCCAATGCCACACAGATTTATTTTTATCTAGAAGTTTAGCAATATTGTCAACAGCTGATTTCACAGCACAGGGCTTCTTATAGACCACCTATATTTAGAACTGGACAGATCTGCCTTGTGGTAAAAAAACAGTCTCCTATTCCTCATCCAACGAAGTACGGCGCAGATGTTAACCTGTCAGCATTGCAAATCCAATCATATCAACAAATATAAAACTTGCGCTAGAGACCCGAGCGAACTAAATTATCTGGATTGTATGGCGAATGTAGCTTCCGTCTCCATGCTACTCCAATTTAGCATTACATCAAGCGGATGACAAAAAGCCAATAAAAGAAAACAACTCCATTATATTTAAGTGAATATGACAGTTCATGAAATTATCCTGTTTCGCCATTACATTACTCTCCTGGAGTTCGCTTGTAAGAAAGCAGCAGGATCACGACGACAGTCCCATTCAAGTGAGTTAGTAAGTGATATAAGATTTCATAAAAGTATAAATTATCCCATAAAAGTCTTCATTATTACTGAGATCATCGAATGAATCTCAGTTGGAGCTTTATTCTCTGCTCAACCAAAGCAATCATGTTGAATTCTGCTTCTCAGTCGTGTCATTGATACTTTCTCAAAATAAACCAGTTTTATCTCTGGGGGTCTTTCATCTTGACTACCAAGGGTTGTGACACCACTCCGCCCTCCGACTACGCTCACACAAACCCTTAGACGAACTTCGCTGTGGGAAGCTGTTTCCAACCGGATGTTTGCGGACTGACTCCCGCTTTTAGTTGTAATAACCGTTTTTTTATCATAGATCGTTAACATTTGCAGTAAATCTGAATATTTCTAAATACCACATCAGTCTTTCTGTACACCTACATTAGTACCTTTTCTGTTAGAAAATTTCGTAAATTTTTGTTCAACAGCATAGTTATTGCGAGTATGGGTAAATCGCAACTGATAGAATGGCTGGACAATTTGTGACCAGGAATCCTCGTCCCTAATACTTTCCAACCACAAAATACACAGCCTTGGTTTAATTGGCTTGTTGCCTGCCAACCTGCAAGCGAGGTTGGCTACAAGTGTCCTGATTGGTGCACGGTAACTCGAGGTGCGAGGGAAACACAAAATCACGGCGAAGTTCTCCAGGGGTTTGTGCGTACGAAGTATGAGGTAGTACAGGCACATGGTAGGCCATGATGGGGTTCTTTGTGCAGTTATACTTCCGAAGTCCCACACCGCGTAGGTCATGCAACACGGGTAGGGAGTGGGCGAGAAACGGTTCTTATTCCATAAACTCATAGCTTGTCGCTTGCTGTACATGCCCCTTACTGCACTTTCGCGACGCTGTCAAAGTCGAAGTTAACTTGACTGTTTATTACATCTACATGTACATGGCATGCGGCATTTGGCCTTGTCTATTGGTGGTCTACGTAGTTCCTGAACACTTACTGAGCTAAAATGACACTTGATGGCCATGGCTGTATCAAAGATGGCCGCCCACTTGCTCTTCCTCTGTTGATACATTTTGCGATGTGCGTTTGTTACCAGTACGATGTCAAAAAACAAGGCAATTTAGATGTGCGTTTGTTACCAGTACCATGTCAAAAAACAAGGGAATTTACACAATGAATATACCTGGTTCTATCAGCTGGCGGCATCAGGTGCATAAATCAACTCTGATAGATACTAGCATATCTCAAGATAGGGCAGCTCGCACTATCTGCAACTCTGTGCTTCTTGGAAATGTTATGATGAATCTTCTCATACCGTAAAAGTGTGTCTGTCCTCTCTCTTCTCCGACGACTTGTGATATATAAAACAAGCCACCGTGGATCATTGCCTTAAGTTGTTATCACACATACACGTGACTGGGTTGAACAATGAATCGGGTGGTCACTGATACGTCCTGGTGGAAATGTTCAGACCACAGCGTGATTACGTTGTCTGCCTGGCCAGTAAATCTCAGAGATACCAAGGATGAAATCGTACTTGACGTGCTGCCTAAAATTGTTGCTCTATACTAGTTCACGCGTTGGCACTTGTATTACGATTGCTGGGATGTTACAATAGAGAGTTTCGCAAAGCTCCCGAAACGCCAACGGGAACGTCTATCCTTTTGTTCGGTGCTGTCTTCGTGGCATCGAACAATGAGCTTGGCGTTCGCGTTGGCGTTTCGGGGACCTTGCGAAAACTCCCTAATATCCCATGACTCGCGTGAGTTAAACGATATGCGTACTTTCGCAGTTATTTCTCAGTTTGTCCCGGTCGAAGATGACCCCAGACACAAGGGATCTGACATAGATGGTGACTATCGCGTGTTACCACAGAAGCAATCTGCATTGAACCGACGCTTTATTTACTGTGGTGAGGAGTCAGGGACGTGCCATTAATTTTCTTTTAACGTTAAATACCGAGATGCGGGTATACATTGTGGCCTTGGTTTGTGTTGATGATCACCAGCGCCTGTATGGTTGTAGATGATCCAGCAAATACCACACAGTGATTCATAGGCGAGAGAGGAAAGGTCAATAAGCTCAGAAATTACTTGCTGTCTGATGGTTGGTCATCCTTTGTGAGAATCTGTCATCGAAAGTAACATCACTCTGGGAATATGCAACCATTGCTCTTTGTCGCTGACATTGACGTTGGCAATAAAGGACAACAACAGTTCCATTGTATCATGTTACGAGAACAGTTTGTCAAAATGTTGTCGTTTCACTGCCTTATCACCATCCGTCCGTCTGATTTCGAAAATCACGGCACTGTTGAAGCACGAAGTCGTCCTAGCAGGCGTACAGTTTCGTTCGATTAGCCCGTTACAGATCAGCATTCAGGTCAGGGGCAGAGGGCACCTCATTGTTTGCCTAAATGTCCGGTTTCATTGATTAGCAATGATTACCCTTCCAGCACATCGACATGTTTCAATCTTCCTCAGGCAGTCTACAACGAGGTTATCACTGCTAGTCTCTTTGATGTGTCGCGCTTTGGCAATTCATCAAATTGGAGACAGATTAATCAAGCGACACGGAAAATTTTGGGCGTGTTGGCGTCATCGTTTGAGAAGCACCTGCGAATTCCATTATTCGGAGTGAACACAACATCTATCAATCATTCAAATGAAAAGTAAACTATTTTTCGGTAAATAGTGTTCAACGAGTGATGAGTGAAATTGTTCCTCAGCCGTACTCTCTCAACGACGAAGAGGCCCCTCAACAATGCAAACTTCAGTCGTAGATGTAACATGCAAACTTCAGTCGTAGATGTAACAGCCAATTGATATTACACTGTTTCTTTTGAAAGCTCGGCCTCATTTGTCTTCAGTTCATATATGCATCACATTTGTGAAAAATTCAACTCGACTGGGGGATTTGGCTGAAGTGGTATGGTAGGCGAAGTGAATCATAAATAGGAATTATGGACAGTCATATATTCGAATTTATGTCTAGACATTTATTCGTTGGATCCAACCAGTCAGAGTACAGGAATTATTGTCAATCATAAAATATTTAGTGACTGTCAATCAATGGAAATTATTGACTGTCATATATTCGAATTTATGTCTAGACATTAATTCGAATATATGACAGTCAGTAATTCCCACTTACGGTTCACTTCGCCGACTGTGATTGGTTAGAGCCACTGAATTTGTGTCTGGTCATTAATTCGAATACATGTATATGACAGTCAATAATTCCCGTTTATTGACAGTCACTAAATAATATTTTATGACTGACAGTAATTCCTGTGATGTGATTGGTTGGATCGAACGAATTAGTGTCTAGACAGAAATTCGAATATATGACTGTCCGTAATTCCGATTTATGATTCATTCGCCTACCATAGAAGTGACACTGTGTGTTCTACCACTTCTGATACTTTCATCTCATCGATTACGCACCAATTTTTCTTGAGCAAAATGTAATGGTTTCTGCAGTCCATGATTTGAACTTCCAGATGAGTCAAATATACCGCAGCTTCTTCCATTAACCATAATGTACTGGTAATCAGTCAAGGTTGAAGTGTAAAAATAATTGGCTTTCAATTGATGCCAAACCAAATGAATAGCATTGCCCAATTAATCAGCAAGGATGTTTCTAGTAAGAAGTACCTTCTTTGTATGCATCGGCTTAAATTCTGTGTCCCAACGGATAAATTTCAATACCACTATAATCAAAATTTAAATTATTGCCACTTCCGTGTCGTAGGAATCCCATGGGTCCTGATGTCGTTTTATCATGATACAGTCAAGGCCGCGCAGGGTGGTTCATCTACATTGTTATTTGGTGACGATTTTTGATATGAAAGCATTAAAAAGTACTGATGTTGAAAGCGGCATTCGCAGACTGCTAGCTCAACTCTCTTTTTGTATATCAGCTGTACTTTTAGTTTATTCGGTATCATATCCGTCATTACATACATGTATGGTGTTGAAGTGGTAGAGATGTTGGCATTTCGCATAACTTAGTTCGGTTGCATAGCAAGCATATTGGCATGCAGTTATTCTAGGATAGAATTATTACCGGCACTCTATGAACTACAGTATTTCATCAACTTGATTCGTTGCCAATTCGACCAAATGGCTTCACCCTGATACTTTTAGCGTCGAATGTTATTGAATTCCATGATAAATACATCCACAACATTAATTACCTAATTACATCTCCCGTCGAAGTTAGACAGATCTCATTAATTTTGCACATACTATATGATTAATCCCATCTTCGATGTGTAATGCACAAAGGCATAGGTCGATATCGGGTTGCAATCCCTTCCATTTGCTGCAAAAAAAGAAGAGACTGTTTGAGCTCATGTCCACTACATTTTGACAGCGTGCGATTAAGTTCCACCGGTCGATTTGCTGCTAATGTGGACGGCTGCAGCTGTCATTTCCAATATTTGAAACATATTACCACATGTTTCTAATACTCTACTCCTAAGATCAGTGGTACAATCGATGAAGCTCTAATTGAAGACCTTAAGGACTAGACCAGTAATTTTTTTTTCTTTCTCTTTTTTGGAGGGGGGTGGCCTTGATGATGTGCATGGTTCTGGTATACGTAGATTCATTGTTCATGATTTCGATAATGCCCCCATCACACTGAGCTAGTTTTCAGTACATGTACGTTCTTGAAAATGTTGCCGAACGAGCTCAAACTATGTGCGAACGGAGTGGGCGTAGTGGCAAACTTTTACAGTCTCTGTACGAACTTCATGGACGGGAAGGGTGCTCCAGACTTCGAGACATTATTTGGCCAACATTACACGTTCTAGCCCGTTTTGCGATTTTTTTACGTGTAGGACGGAACGGGACGTTTTGAGAACTACTTCAGTGTGGCAGTACTTTAACGTGCACATGGTGAACTACTTCAGTGTGGCAGTACTTTAACGTGCACATGGTGAATTACCATTTACCGCGAACCGGCGTCAATGTCCACATTGAACTATAAAGGTTAGGCCTATACATGTACATTGAAAAACCGTTAAATGTCTCCTGATCGACTGGGTCATATGTCAATCGTTGCAGTGACAAACTCTAAATGCCATCAACATCATCCTTTAGTGGTAAAGCCTCCCTATCACAGATATTAAAGACTAAGTGCATTCGCCACATGACTGTCTTTATTGTCTTCTATTCTTTCACAGCTGCACCGTGCAAAAAAAGCAAAGAAAACTCTTCCATTTGGGAATTATGAAAAACCAAAGGTAAAGATAAAAAGTACACGCGGCTTTTTTGACAGATAACTGCAGAAAATAAACGTCGCCGTGGGAGGTATATTATATTCTTCTTGCAATGTGAAACTGCTCTATGCGATACATCGTGTTATCAAGGAAGAATCCGCAATCACCGCCGGGTGATTTCTCAAAGCACTGCTTATATGAGACACCAGTGGCAAAAACTTAGTGGTGGGGACATGCAATAATCGCATTCGTTTTACTAATCGCTACCTTTTCATAAGTTTTCCTCATTTGTCATTTGACCGGCAAGTTGAAGGGTGCAAAAATGGTAATATCCGGGCTATACGTCTGCGCGCATGTGATTTAGATTTCAATCAAAATTCGGGATTTTTCTCAAACCTTGTGTAACCTAGAAATTTTAGGTGTTTCTGATTGATCTCGACGACCTTTATCAACTACCAAAAGCTTGAAACAATTTTCCTAGTCCCTTTAATTACCTAATTACATCTCCCGTCGAAGTTAGACAGATCTCATTAATTTTACACATACTATATGATTAATCCCATCTTCGATGTGTAATGCACAAAGGCATAGGTCGATATCGGGTTGCAATCCCTTCCATTTGGTGCAAAAAATAAGAGACTGCTTGAGCTCAGAATGTCCACTACATTTTGACAGCGCGCGATTAAGTTCCACAGGTCGATTTGCTGCTAATGTAGACGGCTGCAGATGTCATTTCCAATATTTGAAACATATTTACCGCATGTTTCCAATGCTATACTTCTATGATCAGTGGTACAATCGATGAAGCTCTAATTGAAGACCTTAAGGACTAGACCAGTAATTTTTTTTCTTTCTCTTTTTCGGAGGGGGGTGGCCTTGATGATGTGCATGGTTCTGGTATACGTAGATTCATTGTTCATGATTTCGATAATGCCCCCATCACACTGAGCTAGTTTTCAGTACGTTCTTGAAAATGTTGCCGAACGAGCTCAACCTATGTGCGAACGGAGTGGGCGTAGTGGCAAACTTTTACAGTCTCTGTACGAACTTCATGGACGGGAAGGGTGCTCCAGACTTCAAGACATTATTTGGCCAACATTACACGTAGCCCGTTTTGTGATTTTTTTACGTGTAGGACGGAACGGGACGTTTTGAGAACTACTTCAGTGTGGCAGTACTTTAACGTGCACATGGTGAATTACCATTTACCGCGAACCGGCGTCAATGTCCACATTGAACTATAAAGGTTAGGCCTATACATGTACTTTGAAAAACCGTTAAATGTCTCCTGATCGACTGGGTCATATGTCTATCGTTGCAGTGACAAACTCTAAATGCCATCAACATCATCCTTTAGTGGTAAAGCCTCCCTATCACAGATATTAAAGACTAAGTGCATTCGCCACTGTCTTTATTGTCTTCTATTCTTCCACAGCTGCACCCTGCAAAGAACGCAAAGAAAACCCTTCCATTTGGGAATGATAAAAACCAAAGGTAAAGATAAAAAGTACACGCGGCTTTTTTGACAGATAACTGCAGAAAATAAACGTCGCCGTGGGAGGTATATTGTATTCTTCTTGCAATGTGAAACTGTTCTATGCGATACATCGTGTTATCAAGGAAGAATCCGCAATCACCGCCGGGTGATTTCTCAAAGCACTGCTTATATGAGACACCAGTGGCAAAAACTTAGTGGTGGGGACATGCAATAATCGCATTCGTTTTACTAATCGCTACCTTTTCATAAGCTTTCCTCATTTGTCATTTGACCGGCATGTTGAAGGGTGCAAAAATGGTAATATCCGGGCTATACGTCTGCGCGCATGTGATTTAGATTTCAATCAAAATTCGGGATTTTTCTCAAACCTTTTCGAAAGAGATGTCATGGTTTCAGTTCTGTTGCGAAGAATGAAACTTTACGACCGACGGAGATTTCGAGATCATGATTTAAGATATAGGGAGATCGTATAATATCGTTGTTGCTTGACAGGAACTCGGCGTTTTGCCGATTTCGATTACCATTAATTCCACTTCCTTGCCGACATCAATCACCAAGTCACCAAAAAACACACAAAGATTCTTCATAAATTCCACCACATGGATGCTATACATGGTTGATTTGAAAATCATTGCTTAGTTTTCGCTCGTCTGACAATGTCTTATTGGAGGTCTCTCGCCCCCAAACGGAGCCAACAAGACAAGGACATTTGAATGATGTCGACAGTTTCCGTTTCGTTGAGCATCTATTTCTGCTCCTGTTGATTGAAAAAGTAGAGGATAACTTGGCTCTGTATCTCCTAGAATAGTGAGGTTTCGCAAATCTGACGAAACACGAAGTACGAAATACGAAATTGGACTTCATTTCCATGACGTAATGTATTTCAGGAAATGGTTGGTACCACAAATATCGCCTGCCGCAAGAGCGTCTTTTAGCGTATGACGTTAGACTGATAGAATTACGGTGTATTAAAATTTGAAATTTATCTTTTGTTTCCACTTCGTAGATACGAAGTGGAAATTTAAAAATTAAAGATGCACCATACATGTACCTCTTTCGGTCTTACATTACAATGCCAAAAGACGCACTGGCAGCAGGGACATTTGTGGTACCAACTATCTCCAGAAATGCATTAGGTCCTGCAAATGAAGTTGAATTTCGTACATGTATTTCGTACTTCGTTTTTCGTCAGATTTGCGAAACCTCCCTAGTATCTTAGCAATAGCTCCATGACACGGGTTTCGATCGGGTAATAGCAGCGAAGGTCAATTAGTGCAAGTCTTTTTTGCCCGGTTCATTTCGCAGAACCTTCAACATCACCACTTGTCAAAATGTATATTGCGGCGGACCAAATGGGGCATGCTTAATGAGTTCCAATGAATTTTTGACGAAAACGGCGAAGAGAAGTCATTCGCCTGAGACACATGATCATTTCAGCAAGAATTATGCCATATTTTCACCCGGGAGTGTTTTTCTAGTGAAATACAAAACTAATGTTGTGTGAGAAGCGTTGACTGTTTTGTCAATACGATAATGGCTTTTGGTGATGATCGCTCAGTCGATCTGCTGGCATCCCCCGATCACAAATTGGCGAAAGGAAGAAAATTGGCTCTCGAATACAGGGATATTCCTTTAGCGACGCATGATATGACACCACTTGTGGTGACAAGATCATTTTGTAATCTATCGGCGCTCTGTTTTTACTCCGTGCATCACTTATTGACACTTCGGTATCTTGACAGAATATACGACTAATGGTGAAGGACAATCTCGTTAGCCTTGCTTGAGCTCGGGTCCCCTTGTGCAAACAGAAATTGTTTTGGACTCATTACAGTTGAGAAACAAGATACGAGTTGCAGATTCATTAGCAAATTCGCCCTTCTTTTATATGAGTGTTGTGCTAATGCATACGACACGTTTAAAAGTGGTTAAAGGGTTGTTTGTAAAGAGATCAGGGCGGCATTCTGTCCTAAAGCATGTTATGGATAACATTAACAGAACGATGTACAGTATACTTTCATTGGAATGGAGAGGGAAAACATGCCCTGCACACCAGACTAACGGTAAACAAACCTAGGGAAAAGAAGTGGGCGAAAAAAGCAAATAGATGATGGAATAGTAAATTCCCTTTTTTGTGTCCTCGTTTATCATAGCACCTGAAGCAAGGTTGCCAATAGCAACTACAAACAAAACAATGACTAATCTTTGGACCATGATTTGAACCCAATGGTTTACAACCAGCTGGGCGGTTTAGGTAACTTCAGAAGTAGAAATACAAACTGACGAATTGTCAAAATAAATCAAACCAAAATGTTAGTACATCAGGTAACCTTTACACAAGGCAGCTGTGAATTATTGTGAACTCTTGTAAGTAAAAAGGACAAACTAGATTTTCATGCATCATCAATTGCTGCTGCTCGAGTAAGAATTTAAGATACATGTTTATGTACATGTACGTGTACATCGCCTGGAAAATGACATTCATTTGTATTATGGAAAGAATGTTGTGGATATTACTGTCAGTAATGTTAATCTTGTACTTACCATCCTCGTTCGTGTTCGGTCTCTTTACAACTGAAAACATCTAATCTTTGGACCATGATTTGAACCCAATGGTTTACAACCAGCTGGGCGGTTTAGGTAACTTCAGAAGTAGAAATACAAACTGACGAATTATCAAAATAAATCAAACCAAAATGTTAGTACATCAGGTAACCTTTACACAAGGCAGCTGTGAATTATTGTGAACTCTTGTAAGTAAAAAGGACAAACTAGATTTTCATGCATCATCAATTCTGCTGCTCGAGTAAGAGTTTAAGATACATGTACTGTACATGTAGGTGTACATCGCCTGGAAAATGTTATTCATTTGTAATATGGAAAGAATGTTGTGGATATTACTGTCAGTAATGTTAATCTTGTACTTACCATCCTCGTTCGTGTTCGGTCTCTTTACAACTGAAAACATTATCACCGGTACCGGTACTTGCTACCTTTAAGGTCGACATTGCGTCTTGAAGCAACTCGCGGCAACTAGCTTTCCGGCGATGGAAGCAACTCGGAGTGACTGATCAGTTGCCGACTTTGTCGACCTGAGCTCCCTTGCGTCTCCGAGCAATGCAGGTGTAACGTTTTTCAGTGTGACCGTTTTTCTGTGTGATTCCCATTGTTCGGAACACACTGGGAAACGCACTCGTTGTTTCTCTGTGTGTTGCCCATTGTCAAGTCGCGGCTTATTCCGTCTGTCTATTGTAATGTCACACTGGCACACGGGCCTCACTGAAAAACCTTACACCGGATCCGCTAGTTGCCGCGAGTTGCTTCGAATTGCCCATGTTCAACTTTTCGGACTAGTTGTTGGAATGGACCGAGGGCATGGAAGACGCACTGTCGACATGAGCGTGCTGTTCGGGGTAACTGCCAGTTGCTCCGAGTAAATTCCTCTCAATCGCTGAAATGTCGACCTGCGCGTGGTGTTTTTTTTTTATCTGCGATGGATCCGTCGAGTTGCTTCAAGACGCAATGTCGACCTGTAAGCCCCTTTAGACTCTGATATAGCACTGACGAAGACCGTAGACACCGCGGTACTCTGTCTCATTTACAATGCAAAGGTAGAATTTCTTGCTTCTTGTAGGGATTGTAACTCATACCCACTTTGTTATCTTTGCTAATTACATGACAAAACAACGATACAGGTACTTCCACTGAACAAAATTCCTAACTCTTGCAGGTGTGTCGTTGCTAATTATCCGAAAATAAGATGATGCACAACATATGCTATGATCGTGTTCGATTCTTCTCTTCTTGGTGTTCGATTTGGTCAGTGCTATACACTTTACCTGTAGTCTTGTATATACCTGTATTATCACCCTGCACAAGATGATCACGAGTATATGAGATACACTTCAACCAATTTAATAGAATCTGCTTGGGAATGAGCAAACTTGTTGATAAGGCACCACCCCTGACGGAGAGTTCGCAATGAGGCGACCAAATCAAATTTGTAGTGCCGATCAAACTATCAGATTAGGTTAAGGTTGAAGTTGTTGAACAAATCTAGGCTCTAGTTTATGGTGATAGTATCATTGGCTGTACCCGGGTGCTGTACAGAAGAAAAGTCCGTCATTTCGCGATCCTCTAGGCCTATGATATATCGCAGGTGAGCTAAGCGCAGGCCTACTGTAGATACATGTAACTGCCCAGCCTACCATCACCACAGATTTCTACCCTAAAAAGGCAGAACCTAGTAACTCACTTTTTCTTCAGAATTGAGATAGGTACAGTTTTGGAGTTACTAGGTTGTGGGCTTCATGTTACTGCATTAGATTTGGTAAAATATTCCATGGGACTGTTTTTTTCTCATGGCAAAACCTAGTAACTTTCCACCCAGTGCAAGTCCTACATGTACAAAGGCAAACCCTAGTAACTCAATAGTTACTATGAGCTTAATCCTTTGCACTTTCACATTTTCAGGTTTTTCTCAAAAGTAGTGAAAAAGTGAGTTTCTCTCAAAAAGTGAATTACTAGGTTCTCCCTTTTTGGGACAGACATATCCCAGCCCCAGCCTACCATTACCACATATTCCATCTGAGACTTTACCATGACGGTTCACCCACAACAAAGTGATGCCTTCAGAGACAACTCAGTAGGAAAAATCTCATGAATTTTCTTCATCAAAGTAAGCAGGAAATGTCGTGCGTTGAATGATAGGCGCTGCATTTCATCCATCATCATGGGGCGCACGATCACCCTGTAGGAAAATGAACTTTTCAAACAACCTCTGTTGACGTTTGAATCTGCAAATGAGGATGACGACCTTGATACCGTGTAAATGGGTTGCAGTCGGCCATAAAGCATCAAACAACGCAATATATTTGATTCAATCGACTACTTCTAATCCATTATTAATATCCTTTTACCAAAGCGAGATAAAACCTCAGCCTAATGAGATACTCCGTCCTCATGTCGGTAGCCTACTATATGGCTATCAAATTGGATGTACTAGGCATACTGTGATACTTTTGTTGAATATTAGCCGGGTCATTGCACCTTTAAGTTCCCTTTTGCTGCTATTGAATTTTTTCTTTTTTTTATTTTCGTTGTGTTTAATTAACTTTGTAAGAGTCATATGACCCTCACTTGATGATTCAAATTAATTTTTTTAGTCTCCATATTGAATACAAGCAGTTAAAGATAATACATGTATATCACGACTTCATTGTTTAGATTCAATGTTTGTAAACATGGATGTTTACACGTTATTTTGGACTTTTGGGACACGCCAACCCGCCAAATTGAATACTTTCGGCATCAAAAAAAATTATAGAGGGGCATGCCACCAACAAATTACTCATAAAACAAAGAAAAACTGGACACAAACAAAATGTAAATAAACAATGATTTTCGTGGCCCGCGAAAATATCCGTGATACATTATCTTTAAGTTGTGTTTTTATCCTCGTCCCCAATATGCCCTAGAAGGAAACATCTTTGAGTGATTGGAATACTCAAAAATTTCTATCCGCAAAATGGTATCGCATATCCATCCACTTGTAAACCAGACAGTTCTTGTATAAATGACCACTTACTCAAGCTTAAAACATGTAAAATGTACACATACATACATACAAACATGTACATGTACTTCTACATGTACATGTACATGTACATGTACATGTACATGTACATGTACATGTACATGTACATGTACATGTACAAGAAGGCCTACTTCTTCCGACAGCCGATGGAATCTCTAGCACCACGCAATTGCTTTATCTCCTTACTCCCGCTATATATCTTTAGGTCTTTGTTGTTAGCTATTACATCCTTCCCTCTCAATATCAGCAAATGACTACCTAGAAGCCCGAGGCAAACCATCTGATCTGGAGTGAGATTTCTAAATTTCACAAAGCAAATTTGATTTAAGACTCAATTCAATTAAGTGCCGCTTGTCCCGGGGATACGTAAATCTTAGTATACTATGGGAAACTTTTCAATTGGCTGCTGTGCCAGGTAGTACTGATTTTATATTTTGCAGGTCGTGGAGCAGTGGGGTATTTTGTGCCGACTGTGATTGAGTCTCGCCTAATTGCCCATATGCTTACACATTTTAGTGAGAATCATGATTTGCGCAAACTTTTCATACCACCTGTGGAAGAGGCCGCTATCACCTCAACCAATCATCATGTCGTTTCGAATTTGCCAGTCTCCCAAGTGATGGAACGATGCCAGTTGAAGCAGACGGTAATCTATTTCTTCTGCAAACGCTGTTTTGACTTCCTTTCGTAGTTGGCATTTTTTACTTGGCGTAAATATCATACACACTTTGGTTATCAGGAGGTTAAAGGCTACATAGAGTAATTCTTGATGAAACAACTACACAAGTCTGAGATGTGCACAGCTTCTCCATGGGTAGGCCTAAAGCGAGATTAGCAAAGCAGACGTAAATAACGGTAAGGGGCCTATTGGCAGCTTAGGTAAATATTAACACTATTGGTGGGGAAAAAAGATGTTGCGATCTGTAAATTCCGTCGGTAGCTATTTTGCCTTTGGCTCTTCGTATCGTTACATTCACCAATACATGAATGTTGTACCGCATGCACCATCTTGAATACACATTTACCGCGAATTGTACTTTGGCGTTACAAATACTTANTACGGTGGCCCATAGAGCTCATTGATGAAAAATATTTACATTTGCAATTTTTTTTTCAATTCGATAATTTTTTTCTTGGGGTTTGTAAAATTTTCAGAAGTTCCCACCGCGGTGATAATGTTTCCACCGCGGTGGAAACATTCCCACCGCGGTGGAAATCATTTTCACCGCGGTGAGAATGTTTCCACCGCGGTGAGAATGTTTCCACCGCGGTGGAAATGTTTTCACCGCGGTGGTAATATTATCACCGCGGTGGAAATATTATCACCGCGGTGGGAACTTCTGAAAATTTTACAAACCCCAAGAAAAATTATCGAATTGAAAAAAAATTGCAAATGTAAATATTTTTCATCAATGAGCTCTATGGGCCACCGTACGTCTGTCTATTGTAATGTCACACTGGCACACGGGCCTCACTGAAAAACCTTACACCGGATCCGCTAGTTGCCGCGAGTTGCTTCGAGTTGCCCATGTTCAACTTTTCGGACTAGTTGTTGGAATGGACCGAGGGCATGGAAGACGCACTGTCGACATGAGCGTGCTGTTCGAGGTAACTGCCAGTTGACCCGAGTAAATTCCTCTCAATCGCTGAAATGTCGACCTGCGCGTGGTGGTTTTTTGATCTGCGATGGATCCGTTGAGTTGCTTCAAGACGCAATGTCGACCTGTAAGCCCCTTTAGACTCTGATATAGCACTGACGAAGACCGTAGACGCCACGGTACTCTGTCTCATTTACAATGCAAAGGTAGAATTTCTTACTTCTTGTAGCGATTGTTACTCATACCCACTTTGTTATCTTTGCTAATTACATGACAAAACAACGATACAGGTACTTCCACTGAACAAAATACCTAACCCTTGCAGGTGTGTCGTTGCTAATTATCCGAAAATAAGATGATGCACAGCATATGCTATGATCGTGTTCGATTCTTCTCTTCTTGGTGTTCGATTTGGTCAGTGCTATATACTTTACCTGTAGTCTTGTATATACCTGTATTATCACCCTGCACAAGATGATCACGAGTATATATGAGATACACTTCAACCAATTTAATAGAATCTGCTTGGGAATGAGCAAACTTGTTGATAAGGCACCACCCCTGACGAAGAGTTCGCAATGAGGCGACCAAATCAAATTTGTAGTGCCGATCAAACTATCAGATTAGGTTAAGGTTGAAGTTGTTGAACAAATCTAGGCTCTAGTTTATGGTGATAGTATCATTGGCTGTACCCGGGGGCTGTACAGAAGAAAAGTCCGTCATTTCGCGATCCTCTAGGCCTATGATATATCGCAGGTGAGCTAAGCGCAGGCCTACTGTAGATAACTGCCCAGCCTACCATCACCACAGATTTCTACCCTAAAAAGGCAGAACCTAGTAACTCACTTTTTCTTCAGAATTGAGATAGGTACAGTTTTGGAGTTACTAGGTTGTGGGCTTCATGTTACTGCATTAGATTTGGTAAAATATTCCATGGGACTGTTTTTTTCTCATGGCAAAACCTAGTAACTTTCCACCCAGTGGTCCTACAAAGGCAAACCCTAGTAACTCAATAGTTACTATGAGCTTAATCCTTTGCACTTTCACATTTTCTTGTTTTTCTCAAAAGTAGCAAAAAGTGACTTACGGTACTAGGTTCTGCCTTTTTTTGACAGACATATCCCAGCCCCAGCCTACCATTACCACATATTCCATCTGAGACTTTACCATTACGGTTCACCCACAACAAAGTGATGCCTTCAGAGACAAACTCAGTAGGAGAAATCTCATGAATTTTCTTCATCAAAGTAAGCAGGAAATGTCATGCGTGGAATGATAGGCGATGCATTTCATCCATCATGGGACGCACGATCACCCTGTAGGAAAATGAACTTTCAAACAACCTCTGTTGACGTTTGAAACTATAAATGAGGATGACGACCTTGATACCCTGTAATGGGTTGCAGTCGGCCATAAAGCATCAAACAACGCAATATATTTGATTCAATCGACTACTTCGAATCCATTATTAATATCCTTTACCAAAGCGAGATAAAACCTCAGCCTAATGAGTTACTCGGGTCCTCATGTCGGTAGCCTACAGTTGTATGGTTGTCTATGATATAATTGGATGTACTGGGCCTACTGTGATACTTCTGTTGAATATTAAGCTGAGTCATTGCACCTTTAAGTTCCCTTTTGCTGCTATTAAATTTTTCTTTTTTTCAAAATTTTCTTTGTGTTTAATTAACTTTGTAAGAGTAATGTGCCATAAAATTATATAATTGTCATGTGACCCTCACTTGATCTTATGATTCAAATTAATTTTTTTAGTCTCCATATTGAATACAAGCAGTTAAAGATAATATATCAGGACTTCATTGTTTAGATTCAATGTTTGTAAACATGGATGTTTACATTACATGTACGTTATTTTGGACTTTTGGGACACGCCAACCCGCCAAATTGAATAATTTCGGCATCACTAAAAAATTCTAGAGGGGCATGCCACCAACAAATTACTCATAAAACAAAGAAAAACTGGACACAAACAAACGAAATGTAAATAAACAATGATTTTCGTGGCTCGGGAAAATATCCGTGTATCTTTAAGTTGTGTTTTTATCCTCGTCCCCAATATGCCCAGGATTTGGTCGTATAAATAAAGACTAGTAAATGCTTTTACTTGAATTTTGCAATACAAATGCACTAGGCGATGCTGTACAAATCTGAAGGTAAAGCATTTGATAGTCTTTATTCATATGAGCCATTGGAATACTCAAAAATTTCTGTCCGCAAAATGGTATCGCATATCCATCCACCTGTAAACCAGACAGTTCTTGTATATGACCACTTACTTGAAATGTACACATACAAACATACATTACATGTAGATGTACATGTACATCTACATGTACATGAAGGCCTACTTTTTCCGACAGCCGATGGAATCTCTAGCACCACGCAATTGCTTTATCTCCTTACTCCCGCTATATATCTTTAGGTCTTTGTTGTTAGCCATTACATCCTTCCCTCTCAATATCAGCAAATGACTACCTAGAAGCCCGAGGCAAACCATCTGATCTGGAGTGAGATTTCTAAATTTCACAAAGCAAATTTGATTTAAGACTCAATTCAATTAAGTGCCGCTTGTCCCGGGGATACGTAAATCTTAGTATACCATGGGAAACTTTTCAATTGGCTGCTGAGCCAGGTAGTACTGATTTTATATTTTGCAGGTCGTGGAGCAGTGGGGTATTTTGTGCCGACTGTGATTGAGTCTCACCTAATTGCCCATATGCTTACACATTTTAGTGAGAATCATGATTTGCGCAAACTTTTCATACCACCTGTGGAAGAGGCCGCTATCACCTCAACCAATCATCATGTCGTTTCGAATTTGCCAGTCTCCCAAGTGATGGAACGATGCAAGTTGAAGCAGACGGTAATCTATTTCTTCTGCAAACGCTGTTTTGACTTCCTTTCGTAGTTGGCATTTTTTACTTGGCGTGAATATCATACACACTTTGGTTATCAGGAGGTTAAAGGCTACATAGAGTAATTCTTGATGAAACAACTACACAAGCCTGAGGTGTGCACAGTTTCTCCATGGGTAGAGCGAGATTAGCAACGCAGACGTAAATAACGGTAAGGGGCCTATTGGCAGCTTAGGTAAATATTAACACTACTGGTGGGAAAAAAGATGTTGCGATCTGTAAATTCCGTCGGTAGCTATTTTGCCTTTGGCTCTTCGTATCGTTACATTCACCAATACATGAATGTTGTACCACATGCACCATCTTGAATACACATTTACCGCGAATTGTACTTTGGCGTTACAAATACTTACCTTTAGCTAGGATACTAACTGATAAGTACAGAAAAACTATTTCCGATAATAAGCAAGAAGTCAATCTCCAGAATTCACGAATTTTCGACGAATTTTCTAGAGTTTCAGATTGTAAAGTTCCACTTGAAAAAGACCCCGGTTGGGGTCGAAAATTCGTGAATTCTGGAGATTGACTTCTTGCTTATTATCATTTTGTGTGTCAATTTTGTGCTATTCTGTATCTTGGAAAAACTATTTCCAGTTGTTTGCTTTAAGTAATGACTTGCAGAACACCATACCCTGAAATTCACTAACTCAAAACGCAGGTTCGTCTCAAATCATACGTGATGCGTTTTAAAAATGTTGAAAAATGCAACTGTAGTGTTTATTGTTGCCTCATTCCGGCTCTTTGGATACTTAAACTCTCTGCCTAAAGTGTCTGATTCGTTTTAGATAAGATTGAGGACACTTTGATGAAAACAGTTGATAAAAAGGACACAAAGAAGTATGATTCTCTTGTGGAGATACGTTCCCCTACACCATCAACGCAGTGTACATGTTATTAGCAACAAATTGCTCCGTCAAACAAAGAATTCTCTGGATTCTTTTTGCGATACTCGATCAATGAAGCGATATTTCTGCGATATAATTTGCGTCTTGTTTATTTTGAATCATAACAGTCGATCGTAAATTTGCTATACCAGTCATTTGCAGTATATCATATCGAAGAAAACTGATAGGAAATCAAAACAGCATCCTCGGAGTCTGGAGATCCGCGACAAAAAGTGAAGTGGGTGCACAAGAAAGTGATGATATAAGAGCTATCGAAAGTAATAGTATGCAACATTACGTACACAGATGTTAGTGTGTTCAGAAAGTCAACTGAACCAATTTGAAGTATCTAATATGGAAATCATACCAGCTAATTTCTTTTTGTGAAACTGCACTCGTCCCAGTGTTCAGTTGGTATAAAGTTGAAGTTAAAGTATGGGTGTTTATAGTCTGATATCAACTGCGGTAGAGGTTCTCATCCGACTTAACACTTTNGGGACGGGGTTGGGTTTTTCCTGGAAGTAATTTCCGCGGGAATTATGAGTGAGAAAGCGTGGTGATTGGCTGGAGCCCAGTGGAGTGCCATCTAGTGGTGTTACCGGCTTTTGAGCCCCAAATGTGCCAGTGTGTAGGAGACCGGGACGTCGGATACACACTGGGGCCGAGTGTACTTTGACCCCAGTCTGTCCTGAAACCTTTCAGTAGAACTCAGATGAGCTGCTCATTCAGCGCTACAATCGAGCATTTCCGACCGGTACCCACCTGGGTGGAGAGAGGCCAGTGAGGCAAAGAGACTTGCCCAAAGTCTCACGCCCAGTGGGTTTCGAACCCGGGACCCTCTGACAGCTAGTCGGAGACCCGAACCACTACACCACCGGACCCACTAAACACTGGGATGAGTGGCGCCAAGGTGAAGGATCATTAATAGACGGCTTTTTTGACGAGGGATCCAACCAGAAGCCATCATGACGGGTTTAACCGACGCTAAGATACGTGTACAATTTCATATCGTGGCAGATGCCCAGCGGAGATTCACCGAATTGGACAGCGAACGCCGTCTATTTGTGATACATTGAGGATAGCATCAACTGAATCAGTTTCAAAGCGCTGGAAACGCGTTGTGGGTAGCGGTTTGAAACTGTGGCAGGAATTTAAGGTGGAACAGGAACTTCCATGCACGTTGAATATACTGTTAACTCCCACTTACCTGTCCCTTGAACTCGGAAAAAATGACCAAATCCTACTGTCGTTCTTTGCCAGGCTCGGGAGTGGGGCAAGTACGGACAGGACATTACTGTTTCTGGCCATACCCCCACTCCATTATCTTCAACTTAGGATTTAGTCATTTTTTCCAAGTTTAGGAATGGGACAGGTAAGNCACTTCTACGTTTCTTCGAAGGATCTCTTTCATTGTAGCGCTACTACGTTTCATTATACGCAGTGTGAACGAAACTTTTCATCGACCATTTTTAGCTCACCTGTCGAGCGCGTACGATGGTGCAGCGTCCGTCGTCCGTTAGCAGGGCACGTTTCGTAACTACTGGGGCTATTGATCTGCAACTTGGTATATATATACCCCTAGGTCGGATGACCCATGACACCAAGTTTCGGTCCGATTCGATTCTTGGCTTGGCCACCAGGTGGCCAAAACCAAATAGACGAAAAGTGCAATAACTCCTGAAGTAATGACGGGATCGTCTCCAAACTTTGGTGCATCTAATGAGGATACATGACATATGTAATGTGTTCCTGATTTGACCTACTTTTCAAGGTCACAGAGGTCAAAGTTCGACTGTTGCCATTTGGTGGCACGTTTCGTAATTGCTGGGGCTATTGACCTGAAACTTGGTACATATATACCCCTATGTGAGATGACCTATGGCACCAACTTTTGGTCCAATTCGATTCTTGGCTTGGCCGCTAGGTTGCCAAAACCAAAACTCAAAGACCTATAACTCCTGAACTAATGACTGGAACATCTCCAAATTTTTATCATAGGTGCATGTAATGAGGGTACATAACATGGGGTGAACACAAGGCTTGCGCAACATTTCGATTTAACATTTGTCATATTTGTTCTTCTGGTATATTCACCCAGGTGAGCATATGGTCTGTGGACCATTTTATTAAGTAAACGTACGTCGTTGTCATCCTTTTTTGCCAGAAAATGGGGATTAGTAGCGATTCTTTCTGGGCATGTCTCCAGTCTTACGATCATTGTGATGAGACCAGGAAACGTCACACTCTCCTCAGATCCAGTACCACTTCCAAAGGAGCTAAAATGTCTCAGATGGTGGGAAAGAATAATGTGTCTAAGACACGACTACATCCCGAAGTGCTGTCTAGAGTACCCTCTAATACGATTTGACGTGGAACTCTCTAAAATTAGCTTATCTATTTGAGAACAAGTGATCGATCAAGGAACTCTGGCTGTAATTGGCCAATCTGGGACTGCTGGACAGAAAAGTGCCATCGACTTAATATTTCAGAATATTAGGTGAGGAAGTATATGAGATTCCCGGCGGAGTCAAGTATGACGAGTTAAATCAAATTTAGACTTAGCGTAGGTAATTTTATGATCATAGCAGATGTGGTCATCCACTGCATTATCGACTCAATGCTTTCAATACACATCAACGCTTCTAATGCAGTTTTTCAATACAAATGTATATTTATTTGAAAGAAATGGTCGACCTGGTAATGCAGTCTGGATACTTCGTAGTTTACTAAAGTAAGGTTAGATTTGAATTTCTGTAGCCATTTATCCTGATTCTTTGTAGAACAGTGGGACGAACTTAGATTCCAGTCATAACGTTTCAGTTGATATCGTTGCAATGACGATGACAGTTTCGTTAACGGCTCTTTGCTGTGGTGCTTGATGTTCTCTTCAAATCCTGTCACTTGTATGCACTCTTAATTATTGTGTTCGGAAATGGCTGTCCACTCAGGCAGGTGCACTCTGCTCACAGGCTGGAAACACGATAGAAATTGTCTGTACTGGCAGTTCATTTCGGTGACCTGACCTCAGGGTAGACCGTCAGGGATTGTCCTTCCTTTGTCACCCATCCTTAGGAAGTAAATCCGGGCTGAGGGCGCAGACCATCCATAATGAATACTGCACTCAGTCCCCGAGAGTGCACTGAGTTTCCGACGGTGTAAACGACCATAACATCCTTGAAATGATAACGGAAGTATTAGGATGTCATGATCAGATACAGCGTACTATCGGATCCAATGAAAATTATGCCAGTCACATAATAGACATTATATTTATGGCAATAATAAGTCAATCTCCCTTTCGTAAGATAAGAAGTAACCAGTTTCATTATCGCTAAGTGACAGCACTTGCGGAGGGCATAAGGTGCGTTGATGGGGGTCCCGTTCCTAGACATCAGCTTATCTCATGAATACAATGGGGATACCCTTTGGTCCGTTCGTGCATAAGGAGTATTACTCGTTATATCCCCATTTGACACAATCCGTGGCAATGCATTGACGGGTGGTCATAATCTGTCTGTCGTACATGCCAGCACTCCATATCAGTCTGATTAGTCGCAACGTCTCGTCGCAGCTGTCATGAATCGTTTAGTCTAAGTGCTTGCAGTGGTACCTCACTGCGCGTATAGACAGATTACCAAAGTCGGCCATGTTGGACCCAAGGACAATAACAAACACTGTATGTACAGCGAATGTACACCATTGATATGCAGCATGTTCTAAAACCTGCAAAAGCACAAAAATTTGCCATGAAAATGTCTGGCATTCAACATAGGGACTTAGTTATTGTAATATTTCATTAATATGCACTGAGCCTTGGCTTACTTTTGGCAAAATAAAAATTCAGAAAAGTAAAAACAGGCTTTTATTGACTCAACCTTGGGTCCAGGTATATGAGACGTGACTTTTCACACTGTTGGGTAGGCTGTATCATATCTGCCATGGCTGGAGCCGAGGTTAGGCCCAGAAAGGGCATAATAGGCCTAAAGGGCAGAATATTTTGTGTGAAATACCTGCAAAAATTTTAGCCTGGGCTCACCGCAGCACATATGTAGCATTACTGAGGAGGTGTTCATTTGAAAACTTTATGAGAGTTATGTGTTTTGCAGGTTTTAAAACATGCTGTGTATAAATGGTGTACATTTACTGTACATGTACAGTCAATGTTTGTTATTGCCCTTTGGTCCAACATGGCCGACTTTGGTAATCTGTCTACTGTCAGCTAGGCCAACCATTTTACCTGATTGGCATGACACAGCCTTTCCTTTGAACAAGCCAATTCCTGTAGCAATAATCTTCTGGTGAAATATACCTCAGATTTTTTTGCCGCAATGTGCCATATTTTTTTCTCTGTTTCTCCGTGATCAGAGTGAAAACAAGTAGCGACAAACAATTTCCTGAACAATAGCCGGCTGCAATGCATTTAACAGTCACCCAGTCGCCAATTCATTGACTGGAAATGTTTTGTAGCCGACATACTCTGCATCATTCCAAACCATATAGTTTAATGGATTATCGAAGGCCGAGATAAACCGGTCATGTAGTAAACATATAACATTCTGGTGTGATTTATATCAGAAATTTGCGTAGTTAACAGAGGCGTGACTCTTTTAGTTTGATTTATACCTCAGAATGAAACGAGTCGGGAGGATTTATAAAAACTAGATGGAGTTTTAGTGGGCGAGACCTGACTGTGTTGTACGTTACAAGGAAAATATGAGCCAGAGTCGTTGTTCTAAGAAAGAACCATTTGTCTTCTTTAAGACTTTGGAATCGTGCGGTATTTCACCAGTATATATGGTGGTGTATCTCGTAAGCTTATTGTTACTTCTTTGTGCAATGTATTTGATATGCGATACGTTGCTGCGGTGGAAGCAAAGGTCGAACGTCCCTAAGGATTTTCTGTTGTGAAGTAAGTACCATATTGCTCTCATTACCGTTTTACTGAAGGGAGTAAAAAATAAAAGTGGAAAATAAGAAGTGGGAATTTTGGCACTTTTGCGCGAAGTTTTCTATTTCAGAAATTGGGATAGATTTTTTCCCATTCTGAGAAATAACATGAAATTTTGTTTGATTTTTCGGGCGATATTTTTCAAAATGGGAAAAAATTCACCTCAATTTGAGAAATTGAAAAATTCGCACAAAAGTGCAAAATTCCCACTTCTTATTTTCCACTTTTATTTCTTACTCGCTTAAAGTTACATAATTCGCCAAGTGATACCATGAGCAATCTGAATACCGCTGGGGTTCTCCAGCAATGTTGACAGACATCACTGTTTTCTGTCGAAGCACTTTTCCAACGTGCCCCTCCATGTGTAACATCCAATCGACGTCATCTCCGGAGGTAGGCCTACTCGGCTACATTCTGACGGCCATCGTACACTACCTCGACCGTACAAAGGAGCCTCAGCGTAGTAATCATCTTTCAAATCGAAAGATAATTGAGTGGTTCGCCGTAAGTGAGTGAATAATCTTCCACACTTGATACATGTATAGTGCAGACCAATGCTGATACTTTTTCACGTATTTATGGGTTCTTTGCACATTTTTTCGGTGGGATACTTTTATTTATTTAAAGTAGATTTGAAGAAGTGGATTTAGGCAAATTTTTACTGATGTTATGCAGCAAATCAAATCAAAACATCAAACCCGGAAGTAAACAAACGCACGTGGTTTTGGAAGTAGTTCCCGGAGCAATATGGCGCTGTCCGATATACATCAGAGTTACGATGCCCGTGCAAATCGCCCGGGCAAATCGTTCTCTGACGTTCAGATTGGTGTTAACATCCTTAAGCTGCATTTAGCTGACACGCGGAGTGCGGTATAGGGCCGCGGAATCCCCGGCGGAAGCGATTTGTTGTATGCGAAATGCATTGAACTTTCCGCTTACCGCGTTCCGCAATCCGCATACCGCGTGCAGCTAAATCCAGCTTTAGGCATTTGTGGCTGAACAAGCGAGGGATGATCGTTAAAACTAATCAACTGGACGGGCTCTTTCTATAGCTTCCAATTAACGATGAAACTCTTTTTGCTGTCTGTTGCTTGGGTGTATCGTTGGAGCGTGACTCCGTTCATGATGAATCGAAATGCTACTATCAGCTTGGCCGCACCTGTCATAAACCATAGTCATGAACTGGACCGCGTATGGTGTTACGCTACTCAAACTGCCAGCTGATTGTCTGTGTCACGTCAATCCTTTGGACTATGCTACATGTAGTTGCAGTTTTATTTCATCAAGGCTACGCGTCTACGGAATGATGGGGACACGCATGAAGTCCCCGTTTATGTGGGTGTATGTAGTTGTGTGTCCCAAGTTGGTCGGAATTGAAATGACATGGTCATTCCAAATCGACTAGCTTGGGACATTAGACATAATCCTTTCCAAGTTGGGTCATCACCTGCGAACTACCTCTTTACGTGTATTAACCTGCCAAATGATACCATTTAACAGCAACTGGGGGATGTCCCCGAATGAAGACTCTGCATGACATGCTCTGAACTCCCACTTACCTGTCCCATTCCTGAACTCGGAAAAAATGACCAAATCCTAAGTTGAAGATATCGCACGCTGTCATTCTTTGCCAGGCTCGGGAGTGGGACAAGTATTAAGTGGACAGGACATTACTGTTTCTCACCATACCCCCACCCCATTATCTTCAACTTAGGATTAGTCATTTTTTCCGAGTTCAGGAATGGGACAGGTAAGTGGGGGTTTAGAGTATGTCATGCAGAGTCTTCATTCGGGGACATCCCCCAGTTGCTGGTAAATATTGCAGGTCCACAGTCATACGGTGTTTTTTCACACCAAAAAACCACGACACGGGTCCTTTTTATACAGGTCTTCTCTTTGTAATCAGCTCCAGCACCCAACAATGGGGCTTTGTTTCTATTCAACCTAAACTTTTCACACCTCCCTGTTTGCACAGGGTTTCTTTACTTCAGATCTACATGTACAACTGGGATCCAGCTCATTATGGTCCCTACATATCAATGTAGGGACCATCTTGATATCACTGGGTAGGTAGGAAATTTTTCTTTCTTTCTTTCTTTCTTTCTTCCA
>NMRB01001071.1:221394-231593 GCA_002633025.1 Notospermus geniculatus | reverse complement strand
ATATCTTTCACTCCGGCATGCATGCAATGATCCCGGAATCATTTTGTCTGGGACGACATTTGTGTCTGAATGCTGCAGCAAATCTCTTAATACATTATCAATTAGTGGACGACGAACGCATTTAACAGACTGTCTATGTTGAATTACGCAAAATGTCGCCTGTCTGTTAAGGTTTTCCCATTTGTTATTGTAATGTTTAGAATAATATGGATGGAGTTTTGTTATGATCAGTGGGACGTATCATCCTATTCTACTGCATATGATAGATTTTTAATTTCAGAGTTTGTAGTGATTGTTATTTGACGTAAAAATGTCACGGTTAAAAGAGGTGAAATCCTTTGATTAAAAAACATGATCCTTATGTCCCGGGGCTAGTGATATACTGCAAAGGCATAGAAAGTAATGAGCTTGAAAAAAGATGGCATAACCTCTGGCTCTGGCCTTATTGCAGTGTGCAATGACAATTACCATGCAGGTATTGTGCAGTTCAAATATGGCACCGGTGCACGTTTAGGTGATGTAATTTTAGTGTCACCAGCCTGTACCCACTTTCCTTGTTTTAGGATTGGACATCTCGGTATCATGCTACCTGTGACAAGGCCAACACCAAATCTCTGTCACCATTATTTTTGTCTTGACCGAAACCCGTCACTATTGTGCAGCCAACAACAACACTTCATCACCAGTGTTCTGTACCTATGCACTATTTCAGTCAATCAAGGAGTGTTTTACATTTTCTCTGGCTATCCCCAGTAGTATTAAGGTCTGTCATTGGTCAATCTAGTAAAGTGCCACCTAGTGTTAATCCTTGCATTTTGCAGCAGACCGTGCTAGAGGTTGGTGGCCTAACTGCATTTAGCTGAGCACTACTAGGGACGAGTATAGGTACAAGTATGCAGTTCACCACGTAGCTACCATTCATTACCAAAGTTGGTATGATGGAATTGTTGGTAAAAAAACAACAATGACGATAAAATGAATCTAACGTCCCACGATCAAAGTTCGGAAATGAGAAAAAACATACAAGCTACAATCGTAGCCATTACCGAATGTAAATGAATGAACTGATTTAAATGCAAACTGCAGCGAACAAAAAGCCAATGATTGCGTAATTCATCACAGCGCGAGATAAATGGCATCTAATCACAGCATATATTCCCTCGGCCGCCCAGGAGAAGTCAAGTAGTATCACTCACACTATCATAGTAAGAAGTAATCATCGAACGTAAATTAAAACCGCGTTGCCCGAGGATGGAATATTTCCATCTGATGCTATATAAAATAACGTTCGATGATTTTTGAATTTGGTTGATTTATTGCTGCGAGAAATGATTAATGCGGCAATCATTTGATAATTAGTATAGAATACCTGACAGTGGAAAAGATGCTGAGGTTTATTGTGAAGAGACAGTTCTGGTATCTTTTACTGGTGCTCGGTTGGCGACAACCTCTGAGAACTTCTGGTTTCTGCTGCACGTGAGAGTTTTCTACGTGAGTTGGGCCTCAATCATCCAAAATCGTTTCGGGAAGCGTCAGATGCAAGTCTACCAACTCCTACGTTGCGGTTGGTGCCTAGTGTAGATGGCAGCACTGATGGTAAGCTGGAATGGCTCTCTGGGTAATCCAGCCCATCCAGAAATGCCTTCACATCCACCAACTTGCTTTGCATTGCTCTTGTCCATGGAGTTGCCCAAAATGTGTGGAGCACCACTTTTAGCATGGATGCGCTGGCTTTGGGTTATCCATGCTTGAAAATCCAAAATGTGGTAACCTAGAATTTGAAATGACAGTATTCAATAGCAGAATTTGTCAGTTTCTCTGACCTTTCACGCAGTGGGAACAAAATATCATCAGTTCTTGCACTTTTCATTCATTCATTTCCAAAATCTGAGTAAACCATCCAATTAAACCAGAGGATAGCAGGTGCTACGCATCAGCATCTCAGATTTCGTGAACTTGGATGAGAATCTTTTGTGTTGAAAAGCATCCATAAGCGTGTTTTTTCAGCATCTGATTAATCTTGGCACAGATTTATGGACGTGCTGCAATTTGGGATGGTGTTCTCAAATCTGACAATGTGTCCTCTCATGGCAAATGATCATTATGAATAATTGAAACAAAAGTCGAATTTGGGATTAGGATAATTTTCAGATTCCAAACCTTCATAACAAATTAGTGGATCACATGCAACATAACCAGAGATTTTAATCCCTAGCTCTTCCTTCTATTAAATGTCAAATATTCCCATCTGTTAAACTGTTAAAGCGATCTAATCGTTAACGAGCAAAATCGGCTGTTGACGCTAGGTGTGCGCTGGACGGCGATGCACATAATCTTCCAACCAGTGATGCTTGCACATCAAAAAATACCAAAGTTGATATACCCTAGTCTGCGGTGGCTAGGGAGAAGATCGGGGGTGATTAGATCCCTTGGACATCGCCTGGTGTGCTGCTGGCTTAAGGAACATTATTCCCTTGTTTGCTGCAGACGTCAAGAACTCCCATTGCCAAAAGATCTCGCAGTGCCAAGGCAAAATATCTCTAACCCTCAACAACCGTGTTGCTTTAAACCAAATATTCTTCACCTTTTGCCATTGCATCCCCAGGCCTCCCCTCCCCATCGTAAGTCCACTTGGCAATGCTCATGGTCACAATGAAAGTGATCAGAAATTTACTCCAAAAAGGCAAGTGCATCATTAGAAAATAATAGGTTGATGAGTACGACCCACCTTCACCCTGATTTAGTACGTTATTATGTAGAAGAACCCTTAAAAAAGCCCTTCACTCCAGGACACAGAGACAAGTCAACAAAAAGTCTCACCCATTTATCTGAATACACTTACGTTCCATCAGGGTCTGTCACCTTTCGCCCCGATCCTAATACGCCATAATTGATGACCGAGATATCCTTACGCCGCTGATTAGGAAACAATTATCGTTAAGCCAGGTCGCTACGTTGTTGACAAGTATGAATCTTGCATACAAAAAGAATATCGTGCCATCCCGCTGGAGAGAATTAAGATGTACGGGCAAATATCTTGTTTATATTTCAGCAGGTTTGTGCCGTGGCATGTATCATTTATCATCTTTGAATAGCTGATACCTAGCTGAGACTATTGTCAGAAGGCCCAGAGATATAATTATTGGTATATTTCGCTCTCTTGGTCAAAATGACTTAATTTATGTGTTTTAAACCAGCAATATTTGGCCAAGTAAGGGTAGGCAGATATAATTTTGGTGTATTTTACCATTAGGGTGTCGCAGCTTCTCATCAAGTAATACTGGGCAATGTTTTGTCTATGTTTTGTGCGTATTTGACAGTGATAGACCACTCATCAAGAAATCTGAATGAAAAAAACATGCCTTCAAATATTTTGAATTTGAAATCCATGGTGATGAAAAACTGAAAAACTTGACGAGTTTCTCGCAAACTTTAGATAACTAACAGACAATCTCGTCGACGACTCTGCACTTATCCAATGACACGTCAAGTGGCGAGGCTGTCAATACTGTATGGCAACTTGACGGCAAGTATTTCCACATCGTACATATTGAGCACAAAAACTACCACTTAACGATGTCTTTGGGAACTGTTGAGGAAACTATTCTTAACGCCCTCGGTGTGGAAAGTTGTGAGTAAAACAGCTTGGTATGCCAACAGCACTGGCAGATTTAAGGGGGGCATCCAGGCTGGGCGCAGTGTTCTCCACACCAGTTAAAAAAAGGGCGGACCGCCCCTCTTAAAAATACCAACAGCAAAATCTGCCCCTCTTAAAAACGGCCCGCCCCCCTTAAAAATTTGTCCGCTCTAGTATTTATGATTTAGATTGCTCAATTATGCATCTCAGATGCTCAGAAAACGCAACTCAGAGCACCTAAAATCCAACCGCCCCCCCACCACCACCAGAAGGTGCCCCGCGCGGTGCCTTTGGCACCATGCCCATGCCGCCCCTCTTAGACCAAAACCTGTGGAGAACACTGTGGGCTGGTAAGGGTGTTGCTTCAGATGAGAGTTAACCATAGGTTAACCATTGATCTCAATATGAGCAGTTAGGGGACCAACAATTTGCCCATTGAGAGCCAACTTATACAAGAAAACTCTCACATGGAGTGGTGCCAAGGCCAAGCAACCACACACTGCAAGAAAGAAAATGCCTCCACGCAGTCCAAGTCAATCCCTCTACCAATAAACGACCGTTTTTCTGGCATGATGTGATCCCGTAGCTCTAGAGTGCAATCAACTCAATATCTTATGTCTTTTAAGGGCCGAACGACGCCAGAAAAACGCGGCTCCCTTAAAAGGCAACACCACTTCACTCCTTCTTAATTGCCATTTTAGATAATGGTTGTAGGGGGGTATACTTAGTTTGCTTGTTTTTTCCACCATCTTGACTGCTATGTTGGAAGATGACAGATCCTTATCTGTGTTTGATGGCTGAGGTTTTTCAATAACAGTGATGCTTTAAATAACCGGGCAGAGATTTTTAACCCTATGTTAACTACATCAAGTTGAAATTGACAGTGTTTGGCCTTGGCATTCTGGTTTACCATCAGTGCTGCCATCTAAACTAGGCCCGAGCTGAGATCCATATACAGCAGGAGGAAACCGAAGTGTCCAGAGAAAACCTCTATCAGGTTTAAACTGTCAAATTCTCTCATTATGGGGCAGAAAATTTTTTTCTACGAAGAAAAAAGGTTGTGCTGTCAAAGAGAGTAAAGCCAAAGACACATAGATGTGGTATGTGCTCCGGTGCGGCAACGGTAGGGGTGTTTTTAAAGTCGACTGACCCGACTGAATGATGGGTCGAGCAGCATTGGGTCAGTCAACTTTAAAACACCCCTACCGTTGCCGCATCGGAGCATGAACCGCATCTATGTGTCTTTAGCTTTACCCCATCACATGAAGTATTGGGATTGAACCTGGAGCCTCAGTGGTGACAGCCGTTGATGTTTCCACTGCACCAATCTGACTTGTCCTCTCAGTCTCAGAACCCTCAATTGACCCATATATCTAGAAGGATGTTAAAATTCCTCGTATTTTAGATTGACCCACTTTTCTGAGATAACTGACATCATGTGACCAGTATCTGTCCAACAAATCACGGGAATTCAAAATGGCGTTGTCAAATTCTCCACAAACGCGAATAAATAACCAAACTCGGCAATATTGATGAAGTACTTCATGTCACATGACCTAAATCTAGCCAATCAAATGTCAGGAATTCAAAATCACACAAACAAATTCCGACCAATGATAGAGATGGGCAATTTACCAAATGAAACCGTTGCTCCATTGAAGTCAATAACGCCAGAGACGAGAGGGGCGTAGTTANCCTAGCTCTTCCTTCTATTAAATGTCAAATATTCCCATCTGTTAAACTGTTAAAGCGATCTAATCGTTAACGAGCAAAATCGGCTGTTGACGATAGGTGTGCGCTGGACGGCGATGCACATAATCTTCCAACCAGTGATGCTTGCACATAAAAAAATACCAAAATTGATATTGCCTAGTCTGCGGTGGCGAGGGGGAAGATCGGCGGTGATTAGATCCCTTGGACATCGCCTGGTGTGCTGCTGGCTTAAGGAACATTATTCCCTTGTTTTCTGCAGACGTCAAGAACTCCCATTGACAAAAGATTTCGCAGTGCCAAGGCAAAATATCTCTAACCCTCAACAACCGTGTTGCTTTAAACTAAATATTCTCCACCTTTTGCCATTGCACCTCCAGGCCTCCCCTCCCCAGCGAAAGTGCACTTGGCAATGTTCATGGTCACAATGAAAGTGGTCGGAAATTTACTCCAAAAAGGCAAGTGCATCGTTAGAAAATAATAGGTTGATGAGTACGACCCACCTTCACCCTGATTTAGTACGTTATTATGTAGAAGAACCCTTAAAAAAGCCCTTTACTCCAGGACACAGAGACAAATCAACAAAAAGTCTCACCCATTTATCTGAATACACTTACGTTCCATCAGGGTCTGTCACCTTTCGCCCCAATCCTAATACGCCATAATTGATGACCGAGATATCCTTACGCCGCTGATTAGGAAACAATTATCGTTAAGCCAGGTCGCTACGTTGTTGACAAGTATGAATCTTGCATACAAAAAGAATATCGCGCCATCCCGCTGGAGAGAATTAAGATGTACGGGCAAATATCTTGTTTATATTTCAGCAGGTTTGTGCCGAGGCATATACATCATTTATCACCTTTGAATAGCTGATACCTAGCTGAGACTATTGTCAGAAGGCCCGAAGATATAATTATTGGTATATTTTGCTCTCTTGGTCAAAATGACTTTATTTATATGTTTTCATTGAACCAGCAATATTTGGCCAAGTAAGGGTGGGCAAATACATAATTTTGGTGTATTATACCATTAGGGTGTCACAGCTTCACAGCTTCTCAAACAAGTAATACTGGGCAATGTTTTGTCTATGTTTTGTGCATATTTGACAGGGATACCACTGCATCAGAATATCTGAATGAAAAAAACATGCCTTCAAATGTTTCAAATTTGAAATCCATGGTGATGAAAAACTGAAAAACTTGACGAGTTTTCTCGCAAACTTTAGATAACTAACAGACAATCTCGTCGACGACTCTGCACTTATCCAATGACACGTCAAGTGGCGAGGCTGTCAATACTGTATGGCAACTTGACGGCAAGTATTTCCACATCGTACATATTGAGCACAAAAACTACCACTTAACGATGTCTTTGGGAACTGTTGAGGAAACTATTCTTAACGCCCTCGGTGTGGAAAGTTGTGAGTAAAACACCCTGGTATGCCAACAGCAGTGGCAGATTTAAGGAGGGTGGCATCAGCGCTGGGCTGGGGAAGGGTGCTGCTTCAGATGAGAGTTAAGTGTGATTTATTGGCGCACAGATTCGGTCCATTTCCAGGCTGTTTGCCCCTTGTTTCCCGGATACGACAACGCAAAAGTTTTTACGGACCGGAATAGGACAAAATCTGTGTGCCAATGAACCCCGGGGGGCAGCCATCTGTGTCATTAGGGAGGTTGAGATCAACAACTTATCACGGATCCTTATCTGTATACAGATCGAAATGTACACAAAATTTGTCCTTGTTGTATAGAATTCTATCCGTATACCTATAAGGATCTGTGATAAGTCGCTCAAACTCCCTATTGATCTCAGCATGAGCAGTAAGGGAACCAATTTGCCCATAGAGAGCAAACTTACACAAGAAAACCCTCACATGGAGTGGTGCCAAGGCCAAGCAACCACACACTGCAAGAAAGAAAATGCCTCCACGCAGTCCGAGTCAATCCCTCTACCAATAAACGACCGTTTTTCTGGCATGATGTGATCCCGTAGCTCTAGTGCAATCAACTCAATATCTTATGTCTTTTAAGGGCCGAACGACGCCAGAAAAACGCGCTCCCTTAAAAGGCAACACCACTTCACTCCTTCTTAATTGCCATTTTAGATAATGGTTGTAGGGGGGTATACTTAGTTTGCTTGTTTTTTCCACCATCTTGACTGCTATGTTGGAAGATGACAGATCCTTATCTGTGTTTGATGGCTGAGGTTTTTCAATAACAGTGATGCTTTAAATAACTGGGCAGAAATGTTAACCCTGTGTTAATACAGTATCAAGTTGAAATTGACAGTGTTTGGCCTTGGCATTCTGGTTTACCATCAGTGCTGCCATCTAAACTAGGCCCGAGCTGAGATCCATGTACAGCAAGAGAAACGTGCAGGAGGAAACCAAAGTCTCCAGAGAAAACCTCTATCAGGTTTAAACTGTCAAATTCTCTCATTATGGGGCAAAACATTTTTTTTCTACGAAGAAAAAAGGTTGTGCTGTCAAAGAGAGTAAAGCTAAAGACACATAGATGCGGTATGTGCTCCGGTGCGGCAACGGTAGGGGTGTTTTTAAAGTCGACTGACCCGACTGAATGATGGGTCGAGCAGCATTGGGTCAGTCAACTTTAAAACACCCCTACCGTTGCCGCACCGGAGCATGAACCGCATCTATGTGTCTTTAGCTTTACCCCATCACATGAAGTATTGGGATTGAACCTGGAGCCTCAGTGGTGACAGCCGTTGATGTTTCCACTGCACCAATCTGACTTGTCCGCAATCTCAGAACCCTCAACTGACCCATATATCTAGAAGGATGTTAAAATTCCTTGTATTTTAGATTGACCCACTTTTCTGAGATAACTGACATCATGTGACCAGTATCTGTCCAACAAATCACGGGAATTCAAAATGGCGTTGTCAAATTCTCCACAAACGCGAATAAATAACCAAACTTGGCAATATTGATGAAGTACTTCATGTCACATGACCTAAATCTAGCCAATCAAATGACAGGAATTCAAAATCACACAAACGAATTCCGACCAATGATAGAGATGGGCAATTTACCAAATGAAACCGTTGCTCCATTGAAGTCAATAACGCCAGAGACGAGAGGGGCGTAGTTATATTTGACGGATGAGCAGAAGTCAGGTCATCGATCTTCATAAATTGCTATATTAGGTTGCTCGTAGTAGAATCCAGCTACTATTACTATACTACGCCGGCACTAAACTAACTCAAAGTTCCCAATCAGCCATGGCGGATTTTTTTTCCTGCTCGTCGTCATAGAGCGTTGTCTTCCATCAAAAACACTGAAACAAGCCATGCCTCTCGTTCATCAATGACAAGCGAATGTCTCAGTCTTCGTAAACGGGGTTGCAAAGTAAATAGGAAATTGCTTTGAAAAAGTGTATTTTGATTTACCGCGTATTTGGAGAATGCGATTATTACTATCTCAATCTTCATGACTGGAGTTGGAGAATTCCCACTCAATTAATCAAATAAGCCATTAGAGTTTTGTTATGATTTTTTACCCCGGGTTTGGAGAGTGAAAATATTAGCTTCAATTCTCCAGTGATCAGGGTAGACTTTTTCATTGGGAATTATTATAAATCATGTCGACTTGACTTCGGAGAATACCAATTTCATTTCTCTCACAGGGCAAAATAGATATTAAAATTTTATGAAAAATACGACTTTTATGCACGAAGCAAGATGCGGTTTAGAAATCTGAAATTTGATTCCGACATTACGTGGGATGATCTCTGTCTCTGGAGAGTGCGATAGATATTAATTCCGTATGAAAGAACGCCAGGCTCTTTCATATACGATTTGTTTGCTGTAGTAGAAACGATTGCTAAAGGAACTTCTTCAGATGCATTGTCAGCAGTATTTTACACATGAGAATTTGAACTATCAGTCGAAAAATCTTAACGACAAAATTATGCTTGATGCCTTGGTGATGTCATGCACGAATTCAGCATTATTTTATGCTGGGTTTCTTTCTAGAATTTCCATTTCATTTTGGTGATGTACAGAAATTTTCTATGTTGTTGTGGTATTTGAAAATTTAGAAGAGGGTTTGATGTTATTTTGATTTATAAAAAATCTTCAACACATGTTGACTCAAAACCAAAATTGACTTTCCACAACTTATGTCTCCGCCCTTGGTCATTGGTGGTGTGTTGGTTTTGCCAGGAACCACTGGTGACAGTGACGCCATGTCCCATGGCTCCAAACTGTTCAGAATTTTACGAGAAGTTTATGTTTGTTGCTGAAGCAGATGCTCAGGTATTGATGGTATAGTATTTTCATACATGGCATTCCTTTTCCATGAGTACATGTTATGCACGGTTGTACTTACCTTGTTTACCATCTGAACATACTATAGCATATCTTTCTCGTACTCGAGCATTCTTTCTGAAACTTGATAAATGAATTTAAACGTCTTCCAAGCTGTGTAGAGATACTGGTTACTTGTTTACATGGCCCATCTCTTATCGAAACAGTCAATGCATGATCGACTTCTAATTCAGCTTTTGAAGAGGTCTTTGCAAAAAATATCTGACGAATAACTGCAATACTAAAACTAGAAGTCTGAGAGATCTGATTGAATGACTGACATCAAGACTAGAGGTCTGAGAGATCTGATTGAATGACTGACATCAAGACTAGAGGTCTGAGAGATCCGATTGAATGACCGACATCAAGACGAGAGGTCTGCGAGGTCCGATTGAATGACCGACATCAAGACTAGAGGTCTGAGAGATCTGATTGAATGACTGACATCAAGAATTGAGGTCTGAGAGATCTGATTGAATGACTGACATCAAGACTAGAGGTCTGAGAGATCTGATTGAATGAC